>SNQJ01S0014609.1:0-49801 GCA_010110895.2 Picea sitchensis
TACATGGTTATTTCCTCATAGATGTTTAGCTATTATTCAGTCATTTAACCTTTTAATGTCTTTGAAAAATGCAGGTTTGAAGGGTGGTCACCTCCACGATCCAAAACACATTTCCGAAAAGGTATAAATCATTTTCTTCTCTTCCATCATGAAATACTCCTTCATTTCCTTGTATACTTAAATTCAAAATTGGAAAAAAAAAATGGCACATAGCATGCATAACACATAATTATTTTATGACTATGAGTAATAGTAATTTTGCATATTCATAAACAAAAAAATGAGGCTTATCTTTTAACAAAAATTGGTCCAAGAGATTGGTCATGTAAGAGAACATTTCCATTGAACCACAACCATCTTGTGTAGATACCACCACCAACCTAGGCTATGAGGCCACCATGGTGAAAAAACCAAGCAATAAGATTCTATATTTCTCATGCCAACCTTTCTACTCACATTCTTACCTAACCTTCTCAACACAAAGCATTACAAGAATCTGATTCATCCTACGATAGATAAGTAACTCTCTTCCACTACAACATGCAACATAAGGAATATATTCATGCATAACATTCAGGAATATCATCCAACCATTTTAAACATAGCATGCATACCACATAATTTTTTAATATAGTTATGTGATATTGATAGTTATTAATATGGTAATATTAATATTAATATTGCAACCTAAAATAATTTTTAATGTTTTTTTTAAATAAATATTTTTCGTCTCACTTTCGACGACAATAATATACCTGCAACGAATTTGCTTTATAAAAAAAATGTTGTAATCTCAAGTGCGACGAAAACAAAATATGCTACGACGCATTTGCTATATCAAAAAAAAATGTAGTTGTCTCAAGTGCGATGACAACAAAAGTTCTTGCGACGAATTTGCTATATAAAAAAATGTTGTCGTCTCAAGTGCGACGACAAAAAAAGATGGTGTGACACATTTTCTATATCAACAAAAAAATGTGGTCGTCTCAAGTGAGACAACAACAAAACTTGTTGCGACGAATTTGCTATATAAACAAAAAAAAAATTGTCGTCGCAATGGTCGTCGCAATTGAAACTAATTGTTGGTTTCACTTATTTTTCCTATATTTTCATATTGGCGATGATATTTCTTTTTTTGTCATAATTGTGAGAATTTCCCTATGGTCGTCGCGCTTGTGACGTTAATTCAAGTTCGTCGAAAATGCCACGTGCCATAAAATGACATTTCAGAGACTCAATACTCGTCGCAATATCAACGACATAACATCACAATAGCGTCGAAATAGATGTCGCAAAATGACCCAAATTTGCTAGTGAAAGAGAGGTCCAGGGTGCCATTTTATCTTTATAGGTGTTTGACATATAGATGTTAATCACAAAGATAATATTGTTGTTATCCTTATTTTTGAGAACTATAAGAATCCATTTTTTGGGTTTCCGAGATTACCTCAGAGCTCCATATATGTTCGTTCCAGAGTGTTGTGATACTGCCAGAGGCTCCCTGAGACCTGACCACCGCTCTGCTGGTGGTATTGAAAAGTTTGATTGTTTCTTCAAGAAGAGACATCGAGTCCATTTTGGTTTCTTGGAGAATAATGACCAAGGGACTGGCCATTTTTTTAGATCTTTTAGAGCTTCGGCTTTTAGTTTACTGCTGAAACCCCTACAATTCCAAGAGAGAAAGATCATTGATGGGGGTTGGAAGGGGCTCGACTGCCAAGGGCTGATTGTTCTGTTCCTTTGGCTCCCACTTTCCTTGTGGATGCATGAATAATATTTTCTATAGTCTGCTATTTCCCTTGTGCTTTTTCCTTGGCTGTTGCTTCTTCTTTAACTTCTTGATTAGTTCGTCGTCTTGATTTTCTTGTCTTCTCCTGTGGGATATCTCCTTCTTATTTTTAATGAATGTATTACAGACGCGGGTTTGAGGATGAGGTTTTCTGTTGTGCTGGTACATTTGTGTCTTCCGTGGAGGGATCGTCTGTATCTGATTCAACATTGGTGTTGGTTAGGGGTGGATCGGGGAATGAGGAAGGGATTGGGCCTAAAGAGGGGTACAATTTTTATGAGGTTTCTCCTAGAAGTTCAAAGGAGTTTCGGCTAAGAGGGGGATTGGTGATCAAAGAAGGAGCCTTTTTGGATGGAAACTTTTGGGCAGAGTTTTTCCTAGAGGGTTTTGTCGAGGGTTGGGAACCTGAAGGTCATGTACGAGGTCTATTATTTTTTCCACTGGTGTTTTTTTTTCAGGCATGTTGCCAGCCTTCTTCTTGAGTAGGAGCTTCGGATTCTGAGAACTATTTGTTGCTTGGGAATTTCTTTGCGAAGTGGTCGTATTCATGACATGATTTTCATTTGAATGGGAGTTGTTCGTAGTCTAGTTTTTTAATATGGATCCAATCATCTAGATTTAGCTTGATTGCTTCTGGAAGCCCTTTTTCTAGATCTACTTCTACATAGATTCTCGCACGGGAATAGAGACTGGATTTGGGCTCTTCCCTGTCAATATATTTTCCTAGGGTGTCTCCTATGCTTTTCATAACTTCATCACCCCAACAATGGAAGGGAAAGTGTGGAATCCTTACCCAAATTGGCACAGCTGGAGGAATGTCGCTTTCTCGATTGAAATGTGGAGTCCATTTATTTAAATATAATCCTCTTGGGACGAATAAATAAGGGCCATTTCTAAATATGAGATCCTTGTCTGATTTAAGCTCAAAGTAGAAAATGTAGAAGCCATTACCGCAGAAGAAGTGATTCATCCATCCTTGAACCAGGGGATGCCAGTTCCGCTCAATCCAAAGGTCTATTTTCCGAGGTGAGGGCCATAGTCCCATGAATTGACCAAACAGTGCTCGCGAGGCAAAGGAGAGGGATTTTCTTCTTGCTATGATGCTGGGGATTATGATTTCTGGAATCTGCTCCAATGTTTTGACAAACTTAGAGGTGTTGGGTCGAGAAGGGGGAGGGAAAAGGGAACCCATGAGGGATTTAAAGGTGATGAATTCATCATGGAAGTCTGGAGGGGGATCAGGGTACATGATCTCTGAATCCATGAGAGGGTCGTGAAGTCCGAGGGGAGTTTAGAGGGCCGAGGGGGGACCGGGAGGGCCGAGGGGGCGGTCGGAAGGGCCGAGGGAGGCATTCAGGAAGGCTTAGTGTTTTCACAAGGGGGTGAATAGATGACGTTGCATACAATATTAACCCATAATGTGACATATTTTTAAAAATATTTGTGGTAACCTGAGCGGTAATTTCATAACCCTCTCGATATTTGAAATCACTACGACATTCGAAATTAGTGACACAAAATATAGTAATTATAACCTAATCAATTTGAAAAACTTGCACAATAATTTCAAATTCTAGCATAATTTGAAAACACAGACAATAATAACTCAATAATAATCCACAACGTTGTATACAATAATAACCCATAATGTGGCATATAGTAATAGCCCACAACTTGGCATACAATAAAATTTGTGCATCCCTTACGACATTTTTTGAAAAAACAATCACAAATAACCCAAAAATAATTTCATAACCTCAGCTACAAAGAGTAATTTCATAATCCTATTAGGTAAATGTAAAATAGTAAACAAGATCCTATTAGGTAAATGTAAAATAGTAAACAAGTTCAACAATGATAAACCTATGCATTCATAAATGCAAGGAAGTTAATGTTCAAAATCTCCCATCCATTGATTTAGAAGAGATGATCATAATATGCCAACATATTTAATTCATGGCCATAATATTAGAGTTTCTAATTAAAATATTGATTATTCCATCGTTTTTCAATAGGGGGTATGACTATCGACATATTTAACACTATTTAAAATTCATACAATACCAGAATGTATATATAATTAGCAATAATATTAATAATATTAATGTGTTGCTTTACATTGATAGGTGTACATTTGTCACATACTATATAAGAAAAAAACAATATTAATGTATTAAATATATGTATATTGGCATATATTGGCACATTAATATTGTTAATGTGGTTGTTTTTAGTAATCGACTAATGTCTAGGTAAATGTTCCCTCTTCCATGGTGGAGACCATTGATTTGAAATCACCTATGCACTAGACTCAATATTACCTATTAACATAATATTACAATTAGCATAATACATATTTTTTAAATTAAAAACATCACTATAGATTTACATTATATACAAAAGGGTTTACAATAGTTTTTTGTGGGGACCTACTTTGAAGGAAACAAGATCCCCTGCCAGTTGATTATCATCAAAGTTTTTCAAACCAATTATAATAAGTCTTTTACAAACAGAGTTATCAAGAAAAGATATCAACTGAGATAACTGCCTATAATTTTTCACGATACCAGAAAGTAAAAAGAAAAAGCAAACCAGATATCAAGAAATGGGAGACTGAGCATTCACCTCCTTAGACAATTCCACTATCATCTTGGTCTCGTTTTCTTCATCCTAGGTGATCCCTGGTGACCGAGGTTCTGCATCTAACACAATGAGATTGACACGAATTCTTGTTGAACTCATAGAGCCCTCCTCCTTCTTCCCTTTCCCTATTTCCTTTGCAACCTATGAAACTAAAATCCTAATCCAAAAAAGTAATTTACACATGGATACAAATTTTTCCTCAAAGATTCTAATAGTGTGAATTATATCTTGATGTTCTCCCTTGTTCTTTTCCAGGGCTTGGGATATTAAAGTTTTTACTAACTAGGCTTCAAAGATAACCTAACTTTTATCATTCACCTTAGTCTCCCAAAGCTCAACTTCCTTCTTAGCTATGACTGATCATTTCTCCTCAAAACATTTCTCATTTGATCTCGATATAGAGAAAATGGATGTGAAGAAAACATTTCTACATGGGGACCTGGAAGAAGAAATCTACATGAAATAGCCTGAAGGATTTGCAATAAAGGGAAAGAAAGAGTTGGTGTGCAAGTGAAAGATATCCCTTTATGGTCTAAATAAATTGACAAGGATGTGGTATCAAAAGTTTGACACTTACATCCTTAGTTTGGTATTTGTGAGAACCAAGGATGATCACTGTGTATGTTCTAAGGAATAAGGTGGGAATTTCATATATGTAGTATTGTATGTCGACAACATGTCGTTGGTTGGAAACAACATCGACACAATAAAGGAGGTGAAGAAGCAATTATCCTCCAAATTCGAAATGAAGGATCTCAATGCAACAAACTTCATTCTAGGAATGGAGATCAAGAGAGATCGGGTAGCTGGAAAGATTTGGTTGAACCAGAGGAAATATACTTAAACAATCTTGAAGTGTTTCAACATGCAGGATTGAAAACCCTTTAAGGTGTCAATTATTGTGGGAGAAAAGGTTAACTGCTTAATAGTTTCCAAAGACACAAGAATAAATAGAGAACATGGAACATGTTCCCTATGCAAGTGTTGTTGGTAGTCTGATGTATGCGATGCTCTGCACTCAAGCATAAATTGCTCATGCATTGGGAGTATTGATCAGATACATGTCAATACCTGGAGAAGATCACTGGACAACTATCAAGACAATGTTTAGGTATTTTTGTGGCACACAAAATTATTCTATATGCTACCAATGGAATCCTGAAGCTGACAAAAAAGTAGAAGTACATGGATTTTTCGATGTTGATTGGGTTGGAGATTTGGATCCATGAAGTTTGACCAGTGGATATGTGTTCAATATATTTTGTGGAGCAATTAGATGGATGAGTAAGTGACATACGACCGTAGACTTGTCAACAACAAAATCTAAATACACGATAGCCACTCATGGAAGAAAAAAAGCAGTATGGATGCAAAGGTTGTGTTCAAGGATTTTGTTTGAGCAAAAAGATATGAAGATAAATTACAACAGTTAAAGAACGATATTTTTGGTAGGGAGCCAAGGATATCATTCCAACATGAACAATTTCTTGAGAGAAATGGTGGAAATTAACAAGGTGATGCTAGAGAAAGTAGACATATCATAAAACATAGAAAACTCTTTGACCAAGTCTATAAATGTTGTGAAGTTCTCTTGGTGTAGAAAGGCAATGGGAATTTTTTCCTTGGTTCTTTGAACAAAATTTCAGGTTCTCCTATTTCAGTAAAGAAGAGAACAAGTGGGAGAATGTTGGGTTGTTATATTATTTGTAGTGAAAGTTAAAGGTCGAAGTGATCGATCGGGAAAATTCAAAGTCAAAGTGATCAAAAGCATGTCGAGAGGTCAACCAACAAGAGGTCATCATGAGGTCATGTGGAAACCAACTAAAGAATGAATGGAATTCAACTATTATTCTACTGGTAATCCGACTAGTAGTCAACTATAATAGAATTTTGAGATTTGTGGGATTTGTAGAAAATGTTTTTTGTGGATCTGTAACTATTTTTGGGTGTCATGATTTAGGGTTTTTCCTTTTGTAAAGCCTATAAATAAGGCACGTTTTAATTGTATTAAGTAGATGTTGTTGTTTATCTTCATGCTTATCTTTAGCATAAGGTTGTTGGTCATGTAGATGTAAGTTAAATTGGATACATGGTTGTTTTTTTGTAAACAAGTGGGTATGATGGAAATTGTGTCTTAGGTGTAGACCACGGTTAGTCACGTAACCCTTTATTTTGAATGAATAAGTGATATAGCCAATAACATAGATTCATTCATAAGATAAAAAATAAAAAATAAAAACATGCAGACACACAAGAATGGAAAATAAATCTTTTTTATTCCTTCTCCATCCTAACTATTGCAATGGAAGTTCAACGCCTTATAACTATTATCTGAGATTTTCGAAAACAAATAATTTTAGAAAAACAACTAATTTTAAGAAATTCTCGCATGACTCTAAAACTGACCAATAACTCAAAGATAACTAGAGCGACACTATGTGTCAACTTGATTTTCTGATTAGGTGCATAAACTAAGATAAAATTGATAATTACTAATTTAAAAATTCATGTAAAAACATTAAAACCATAATTTGAGGCCTTATATGAAGGAATTTGGCCTCAGAAAAGTGTCAAAATGATGTCCGATCTAAAGAATCAAATCAACATGGCAGTGACCTCTTCGATACACAACTCCCTATAAAATTTCAGCCCAAATGGATAACCGAGTCAAAATTTATGACCCTTGGAAATCCCTACATTATTCTCCTCTAGTTGAAAAGAATGCAGCTTCTGCAAGTCACTATATTCAAATTGTTCTTGCTTAATAGGATCTAGGTCCAGCAAGTCCCCCTCTATAATCCATGTACTCTTTGTTGGTGCTACACCTTCCCACTGTACTAGATATTAGTTGTATTGGTATTGTCGAGTACAAAGGGTCTTCTTATCTAAAATATGTGCAATATTTTCCTTTTTCTTGCTCAGAATGCCCTGCTTCCAATCCACCTCCACCTCACTATCATCATCCCCATGGAATATATATAATTCAGAAACATTAAACATAGGGGAAATATCGAGATCAACTAGTGAATTGGCCTTATAAGCATTGTCGTTAATTGTCTTGAGAATATTGCAAGGACCAATTTTATTATACTTCAATTTGTGGTAGGTTCCTCTAGGAAACCTCTCTTTCAGTAAATAAACCATCACCAAATCACCTTCATTAAATACCTAGTATCTTCGGTGAGCATCTTTAATAATTTTGTTTTATTCATTACTAGCCTACATTTTTTGTCTCACTTGTTGCTGCAACTGGTGAATATGTTCTGCAAATGCTTCCACATCATCATTGATCCTATCCCCAAGCGGTGACTACACCAAATCTAGGAAACCCATAGGATTTCTACTATAAACATCCTGAAATGGAGATTTTCATGTAGATCTATTCACTGAACTATTGTAGGAAAATTCTGCTTGAGGTAAAGCCAAATCCCACTGCTTGGGCTTATCTCCAACAATGCTCCGTAACAGGTTTCCCTGACTCCGATTTACTACCTCGGTTTACCCATCTATTTGGGGGTGATAGGCATTGTTGAACTGTAATTTAGTCCCCATTTTCTTCCATAAAGTCCTGCAAAAATTACCCAAGAACCGAGTATCTCTATCATAGGTAATAGTTGTTGGAACCCCATGCAATCTAATAATTTTTGAAAAAATAAATTCTTCCACCCTTGATGCATCACTAGTTTTCTTGCAAGAAATGAAATGAGACATTTTAGATAACCTATCAACAACAACAAAAATAGAATCATTACCTCACTATTTGTTTGGGAACCCCAACACAAATTCCATGCTCAGATCTTTCCATGGGCCCGTCGACACTAGTAATGGCATATACAACCATGTGTTTTGTGAGTGTTCTTTAGCCATTTGAAAAATCCTACACTATGCCACATGCCTCGTTATATCCTTTTTCATCTTTGACCAGTAATACTTATCTTTGATTAAGGATAGCATCTTATCATTTCCAAAATGTCCTGCCAAATCATTACTGTGAAGTTCTATTATAATATTTTATCTCATAGAACCAATTGGAAAGCATAGTTGTTTTCCTTTGAAAAGGTATCCATATTGCATAAAATATTCACCCTAAATAAGATCCATGTTCCCAACAATTGGACTCTTCAATTGTTCTACAATCTCCCAAAAATTGTTATTAGACGCATATATATCCTTCAATGTAGCAAACCCAATTACTTGATTTTCCATGGTTGTCAAAATAATATTGCGCCGAATCCAATCATCTACAAATTGATTATGTCGTCTTGATTTGTGCTTTAGGAAAAAGGTGTAGCCTTGTAAGAAAGAGACCCATTTTGCATGTCTATTGTTCAATTTATTTTGCGTGTTTACATATTTTAATGTAATATGATCACTAAATAAAAAAAACAGCTTCGGCACTAAATAATGCCTCCAATGTCGCAATGATTTCACAATTGCATAAACTTATACATCACATGTGGAGTATTTATTTCTTAACTCATTCACCTTTTCACTAAAAAATGCAACTGGTCTACCTTCTTGGCTAAGTACAGCTCCAATGCCTACATGTGAAGCATCACAGTATACCTCAAACACTTTATCAAAATATGGTAAGGCTAATATAGGTTCCTCAATTACCTTCTTCTTTAAAAACTAAAAAAATTCCTAAGCTTCATTGGTCCACATGAATGTCTTTTCTTTGGTGCAATTTTTCATGGGTGCTACAATACTGCTAAAATTTCGAATAATTTTTTGTTAAAAGGTCGTCAACCCATGAAACATTCTTACCTTTGTTATGCTCCTAGGACTAGGCCACTCCAAAATTGCTCTGGCCTTCTCTCAATCCATCTTGACTCCTTCTGCGAAGATGACAAAACCCATAAATATCAAACTTTCTTGCAAGAACCTACATTTCTTCAGGTTTTTATAAATTTATGTTTTCTCAATGCATCCAATATAATTTTTAAATGTTGTAAATGATCTTCTTTGTTGTTACTGAAAACTAGGATTTCATCAAAATAAATGACAATAAAATTACCAATATAAGGCCAAAGAATAATATTCATCAACTGCATGAATTACTAGGTGCATTGGAAATCTCAAATGGCATCACCATCCATTCATATAGTCCATCCCTAGTCTTGAAGAAAGTTTTCCACTCATCCCCTTCGTGAATCTGAATCTGTTGGTATCCACTTCGCAAATCAATTTTACTAAAATGTTTAGCTCTGACTAGCACATCCATCATGTCGTCTAAGAAGGGTATAGGAAACTGATATTTGATGGTAATTTTATTGATTTATCTTCTTTGTTTTCACATCCTCCATGTATTATCCTTTTTGGGAGTCAACAATGTTGGTACAACATAGGGACTCATGCTTTCTCTTACCATGCCTTTCTTTATAAGTTGTTTCACTTGTTGTTTGAGCTTTGCATGTTGTGTAGGACTCATCCTATAGGCGATTTGATTAGGTAAAGATGATATTGGGATTAGATCAATGTGATGTTGAATATCCCTCTTCGATGGAAGACCATCAGGTAGCTCATTAGGGATAACATCAACATATTCTTATAGTATCTTCTCCACTTCAATATGGATTGGTATGCCTTCCCCAACTCCTTTCTGCACTATTAATGCATTGCATAATCTTGTTTCCTTCATTTCCTTTACAAGCTCTCTTTCTGACAACATATTCTCAGTTTTCCCATCATCCTTAAGGGGAAATAAGACATCTTTCGATCCATCCTTCCAAAAGGTGTAGGAATTATTTTCTCCATTATGCATGAATTTTATGTCATATTGTCAAGGCCTCCCTAATAAAAGATGAAATGCATCCATCAGAATGACATTGCACCAGACTTCATCTTTATAAGTATTATCGATGGAAAACTTGATCAACCATATTTTATTGATGGTGACTTCATTCCCTTTTTCTAACCTTGCAATTCGGTAAGGATGGGGATGTGTTTCATAGCGTAATTTCAAATTATCTACCATATCTTTGGAAACCATATTCTCACAACTACCACTATCAACAATAATTGACTACCTTTCCCCCAGAAGTGCATTTGTTTTGAAAAATATTTTTCTAAATCCAAGATTATTCATTTCCACCACTCTATCTTTTCTCTTTTTCAAGAATCTCCATTGACCTTCATATCATGAGATTCTCCCCCATATCAGAGTTCTTCCTAAATGAAGTCATTCCATAAACTTGACCAATATGGAAGCTTCTCTCGTGCCACAATTCCTTTGATGAATGGTGTCTAGTCCTTCCTGAATCCCTTGAGAACCATCCTCACCAACTCTGAATCATCCATTTTTTCCTCGATTGCAACCAACTCATATAGAACTTGTTAGATCTAGGTGAGATAACTTGTCACCATATCTAATCTTGTCATCTTTTTGTCCCTAAGCTTCTCCCTCAACACCATTATGTGATTCTCATTCTTGCTATGAAATAAACTCTTCATATCCTCCCAGATGTCCCTAGTAGTATTCTTTCTTGATACATGAGGGATCAAGTGATCCTTCACTCCATCTTGAATGATGCAATTGTCCTTCACATCCCTATGATTATGGATGACCAGATGATCCAGAAGGATATAAAAAATGCTCACAAAGATACAGAAGGATCTAGAATGCTCACAGAGGTCCAGGAGGATCCATAAAAGATCAAAATTCAGATATCCTAAATTCTCTAAAAAAAAACCACCAATGCGTAGATCTCAGTGATAAATTTCCAACGATGCAAAAATTGCCTCAAAAAAAGTTCACATGCGAAATTTATGGCTAGTCAAAGTTCAAGTCAAACCAGGTTAAAAGGAAAAAATCAAAGGGTCAAAAGTGACACGTGTCACCACTGCAAGGATGACACGTGGCATGACCATATAGGCCATACAAATGACGTGACATGTCAAGTTGGAAGGTGATGTGGTAGTTTGTACAATCTAAGTGGACTAATCATTTGTTGATATATGGCACAAGGGAGCCAATGAGAGGCCACCACGTGGTGACCTCCCATTGGCCAGTTATGGTTTATGTGTGTTAAAATTTTATGGTAGTCGACAGGGGTTGAACCCGTGACCCCCCAAATCCTTTCTCAATCCTCCATTACCAATACACCACACAAGTGTTGCTTAAGAAAAATTCTAAATAAGTCCAACAAATTATCATAAATTTAAAAGTACAGCTGGAAAATGCCAAAGTAATTGAAGAAACACTAAAAAATTAGTTGGAATAAAAGCATAAAATAAACGAGTCTTTGGAAGTTGAAATAGTATCACTAAGAAAGGAACTTCAGAAGAAGGATTTCCGATAGAACTTCAGTAACAACACTATGACAAGTCTAGACTAGGATACAAATAAACTCATACTGAGAAAGGTTCAAGCTCAACAACAACAGAAAAAGAGGCAGAACAAAAAATGTATGCATAAGTCATCAGAGGTCCCATCAAAAGGGAAGAATGCAAGCCTTCAAAGGATAACATTAAGGAATGACAATCATTCAAAAACAAGATCAACCAATCGGAGGAACAAGGAATCAAAAACCAACAATGGAGAGGACTCAAGAAGAAGATTACAAAAGAGTTGCAATGCCTAGAAGATCTCCCAAACTCAGGTGTTAAACTATCCTTCTTGGATCATGTTATTCCTGCAATAATTTTGGGAACAAGGCTATAAATTGTAAAGCCTATGATAAAAATAGAAGTAACTACAGAGGCTAATCTAGGAATAATTATCTCAAAAAACCTCATGAAGCTTATAACATAAACTACAATAGTTTTGGTTCATTAAATAATGAAGTAGAATGTTACAAATGCAAAAAATTTGGACATATAGCCAAATATTTCAGGTTGATTTTTCCTCCAAGGGAACCGAAGTAGGATTTTAACAGTCATGTAAAAGAACCATCAAAGATATGGAAAAGGAAGCAAGATAAACCAAACATTAAAGAATGTTCAATTTATCTTCAATCCCAAAGCAGAAAAAGTGATTGGTACGTTGACAATGGTTGTTCAAAGCATATGTTAGGTGACAAGGACAAGTTTATAACTCTAAAGAAAGAAAGAGATGGATCAATTTCCTTTGGAAATGATAACTCAACCAAAATTATAGGAAAAGGCACAATCAAGCTTGGAAGTAAATATGCCATGGCTGAAAATGTCCTACTTGTTGAAAACATGAAGCATAATCTACTAAGTGTGAATCAAATGTGTGACCAAGGACACACACTTCTATTTGACTCAAAGAAATATGATATAAGGAAAGAAGGATTAGGAAAGTTGGTGGGGACAAAAATAAGGACTCCAAACAACATATACATCTTAACTGAGATCAGAAAGGAAAGATGTTTCTTGGGAAAGGAAAATAAAAGTTGGCTTTGGCACAAAAGAATGGGTCATATGAACTTTGACAATATTGTCAAAATTAGCAGAAAGGAAGCGATAAGAGAAACGCCTAAAATTTCAAAGCCAACCAATACTATGTGCAAGCACTGTCTACATGGAAAAAAAACAAGAACCGAGTTCAGAATAGAGGAATACTCTAAAACAAAACCATTGGAGATTGTACACATCGATCTATGAGGACCGATGAGAAAAAAAGGGTTGAATGGTGAACAATACTTCATGCTACTTACTGATGAGTATACAAGAATGACCAGAGTTTTTTTTCTCAAGGAAAAGTCAGAGGCATTTGAATGTTTCAGGATAATCAAAGAGATGGTTGAAAACGATAATGATTTGAAAATCAAGTGCTTGAGATCATACAATGGAGGAGAGTTCACATCAAAAGAATTCATGGACTTTTGTGAAGAACATGGAATAAAAAGGTAATTCTCAACAGCTAGGACACCTCAACAAAATGGATTTGTTGAAAGGAAGAACATAACTGTACAGGAAATGGCCAGAACCATGTTGAAAGATTCCAAGTTGGGTGATATATTTTGGGTACAAGTAGTACATACAACCTTTCATATCTGTTGGAGATATTTCTATTTTCAACTCACTAGTTCAGTGGTAGTTTACTGGAGGTATTTCTATTTTAGACCATCACTATTATGACTGCATTCCCAAGAAAAGCTCACTTCTTTTTCACTTTTCCTAATTATGGAATGTTTTTCCTATATGAGTGTATCATTTATTATATTTATTGTTGATTAGATCATTGGATTACTATGAAGATAATTTCTCCTTCTTCCATATTGAATCTCTCATCCTTTTCTTGATAAGCTTTGTTTGTAATTGCTTTAGTTAGGTCTCCTGTGCAAGTTTCCATGAAACATTGACATGGTATCAGAGTCGAGCTTCTTGGAGAAAACCAAACAAGCTAGAGAAGAGGCAAACTGGAGTTTTTGAAGAGTGTAATCCATGTATTTGACAATGTCGCACACAAACTTATGAAATTACAAGTGTCACAGGCAGTGTCACACTTTATCCTTACACAGGGTATGATAGTGTCGTTTTGTGGCCTTCACATAGGTTTTGACAGTGTCACTTTGGGGTGTGATAGTTTTGATCTATGCCTTCAAACAGAGTGCAACACTCTTCTAAAATTGACTTTTTGCAATGTTTTTCTCAAGATCTTTACTTGCAAATTGAGGTTTAAATTTAAGGGTTTCAAGAACCAGTAAGAGGGATGGATATGACATTAATTATTCAGTCAAATTTGGTGATAATTCTCATATCATACAATTATTTTTAATGGAAACYGAAGGCCGAATTCCAACTCAAAAGGAAAGGATTGTACGATTTGACGATGGCGACAGAAATGGAACCTACATCAGTGATTGAGAAGACGAGATGGGAAAAACGTAAGGATGAGTCCACATGAATTCTTCTTGAATTAATTTCAACTGATTTATGGTTTCATGTTTCCACATTAAAGAATCCAAATGAGATGTGGACCACCTTGGAATGTCTCTTTGGAAAGCAGGATGAGATGAGAGGTCATATTCTTGAGGTGGAGTTGAATACCTTGGATCCTAAAAGTTTTGATAATATACATGATTTCTTTACTAAGTTTAAATATTTGATATTGAGCTTGGAATATTTTTGTATTGACAAGAATAAACAAGAGGACCAACTTATTCTAACAATCTTGGCGAAGCTAGGACCCGAATATAATGTCTATGTCTCCACTTTCCATTCTAGCAGATATGTTTTGGGATCAAAGTGGAATATCCCTACCATGGAGCAATTCATTGATTCTCTCACACATGAGTAGACAAAACTCATTCAAATGGGTCTAATTAAGGAAAACAAAGAACATTAACTCACCATGCAATATGGAAAATGGTCATCCAATAAAAAATTCAAATAAAAAGGAAAGGAGAAACATAAAGAAAAGGAGGGATATTCCAAACACTTCAAGGACTCTTCAGGTTCCAAAGACTCTTCAAATTCCAAAGGAAAGAATAAGAAGGGAAAGAAATGTGCTTATTGCAATAAACCAAATAATGAATAATCCACATGCATGAAGAAGCAAATTGATCTTATGGCACATGTACTTTAGAAGAACAACCTTGGAATATTCATTCCTAAAAGAGACAAGAAGAAGAGGGAAGAAGATCCTACTCCTAAGAAAGGTAATCATCATGCTTTGGTTACAATTAATTCCCCATCTGATTCATGGATTATAGATTCTAGTGCATCACATCATATGGAAGCCAAAGAGGAAGTTTTTACTTCTTTGATTTCATGCTCAAGACCCCTATTCTCATGGGGGATGATACTCCAGTAGCAGTAGCAGGAGAGGGAAGAGTGGAACTCCCTAATGGAAGTTTTGAGAATGTTTTACATGTTCYAAATCTTTCTATAAATCTTCTCTTAWTTTATCAAATCACTCAAATAGATAAAAATGTTGAATTTACATCAGATTCAGTTTTTGTACTTGACATGCATGACAATTCCATTATTGCAATTGGTGAGGTAGATCACAAATCAATGTTGTATAAATTCACTAAGTTTGTTGACCATGAATCCTGTTTACTACTAACACATGTTGATGATATTAGTAGAGTATGACGTGAGATATTTGGTCATTTAAAATTTAGGTACATGCAACAACTTTTCAAGCAAGGAATGGTTGAATGATTTCCAGACATTCACTTTTATGAAGGGGTTTGTGAAGGATTCATTCTTTGAAAGCATCTCAAAGAAAAGTTTGAAAAGGGGAAGGCAAAGAGAGCATCCTCTTCCTTGGATCTTGTTCACGGTGATCTCATGGGTCCATTTCCACATCTTTGCATCAGGAAAGCAAGGTATGTCCTTACATTTATTGATGATTACTCATGCTATAGTTGGGGTTTATTTTCTTAGGAAAAAGTATGAAGTTTTTGAGCATCTCAAAGACTTCAAAGCTCTAGTAGAGACACAAACTGGGAAGAAGATCAAGTTCCTCCATACAGATAATAGGGGGGAGTATATCAACAAAGGTGATTATAATCTTTGTCGTGAGGCTGGTATCCAGTTGTACCATACGATTCCATACACTCCACAACAAAATGAAGTTTTTGAAAGGAAGAACATATCTCTCAAGGAGATGACCAGTTTCATGTTGCATGCAAGGTATCTTCCTTCCAAGATTTGGGTTGAGGAACTTAACTGTGTTGCTTACATACAAAACAGATCTCCTCAAATATCAGTTGAGGACATGGCCCCTTTCGAGGCTTGGACAGGTGACAAACCATATGTCACACACTTATGCATCTTTGAATCATGCGCATGGGCCCATATTCCTTCTGAAAAGAGGAAATCATTAGATCCACATAGCACACCTTGCATCTTTGTGGGATATCCAAATGATGTGAACGGGTACAGGTTGATTGATCCCTCTATAGACTGACTCATCATTGAGCACAATGTTATGTTTGAGGAGAGTCCTCTGCATGAAATACCAGTGCAAAATGAAGATACTCTTGTGCTTCCATCAATTCCAGACATCAGAGATGATGATTCCATACACTCATATGCTACAGATTCAGACTTAGATTTAGAGGATTTTGTACATGGATAAGAGAAGGTAGTACAACTAGATGAGGAGCAAGTTTCAGAGCTTCAACAGATTCCCAAGTGGGCACAGTCCACACTTCAGGAAGTAGGCGACCTTGTAGGGGATCCATTGGATTCGAGGAGGACTCAATATCAACATGAGGAGCCTTCTCATGTACTTTCATATTTTAAACCAGTGATTCCCATGCATTTCTATATGGTTCAATATTTTGATCCACAAATCTATAGTGAGGTTGTGGGAAATCCATTATGGGATGCAACCATGTAGGAGGAGTATGACTCACTCCTAGAGATTCAAAATTTGGATCTGGTTCCACTTCCACCAGGGAGGAAAATTGTCAGATGAAAATGGGTCTATAGGACCAAGAGAGTAGAAGATTGTCAGGTGAGTAGGTATAAAGAAAGATTAGTTTCAAAAGGATTTCAGTAGATTCATGGGATAGATTATCATGAGACCCTTTCTCCTGTAGAAAATATGGATTCCATTCGCTTGGTTCTATCCATTGCAGTAGCCAAAGAATGGGAAGTTCACTAGATGGATGTGAAGAATTATTTTCTTCATGGTGATATTTCATAGGATATATGCACGGAGCAACCATCGGGGTTCATTCAGAACTCATCTTTAGTATGGATACTGAATTTCAGTCCTCTATGGCCTCAAGAAGGCACCTAGAGCATGGTATGAAAATATGGATTCTTATCTTATTTCACATGATTTTGTTAGATGTAAATGTAATTGCAATGTTTACATGTTGAGGACTACTAACTCTGTGATGATTTTAGTACTCTATGTTAATGATCTTTTGATCACTGGTAGATCTGTTTCATCCATTGTTTTGGTCAAATATATTTTTCATGACAGGTTCTCTATGACTGACATGGGTCCACTTCACTTCTTTATTAGTCTTGAGATTAGTCAAGATTCTTCTAGAATCAAAATTTCTCAGGCTAAGTATGTCAGGGGTCTTCTAGATATATTCCACTTGATAGACTATAAGTATACACCTACACCCATCTTATCTAGGATCATACTTAAGGATGGAGGGGATACGCCATTAGTGGAAAACACTTTGTATCGACAGTCGATGGGGAGTCTTTTGTATCTCACCCACACCATTCTGGTTATCTCATATGCAGTAGGATCACTTTCCAAATACATGAAGGAGCTCCATGATCTGCACTGGAAGGCTTTCAAGCACATCCTCAGATATGTTTAGGGCACCATGAGTTATGGGATTCACTATGAAGATGATTGTGCATTGGATCTCATAGGATTCACAGATTCAGATTGGGCTGGCAATGGAATAGATTGCAAGTCTACTTCTGAGTACACTCTTAGTTTAGGGTTAGGCCCTATTTGTTGGTCAAGTAAGAATAAATCAACCATTTCTTTATCTTCCACGGAGGTCGAGTGCATATGAGTAGTCAATTATGTTATTCAGGCACTTTGGCTTCAATACTTCCTTACCGAACTTGGTATCCAGTTTCATTGTCTAACTATCATATGGTATGACAATTAGAGTATATTGAGATTTTGCATAGATCCAGTACAACAAAAGTGAAACAAACACATTGAGTTCCACATGCATTTCATCATAGATCCATTACATGACAGGATCATTGATCTACAGTTCTATCATTCCTCTGAATAGAATATCGACATCTTCACCAAGACCTTCATTGCGCTGAAGTTTCAGACTTTGTGGGACCATCTTGGAGTGAGGAACACAGTTTCCTAGTGGTTTCCTTTTATTATTTTGATGCCCTATATCTTCACCAATACCTTCATTGGGTTGAAGTTTCAGACTTTGTGGGACCATCTTGGAGTGAGGAACACAGTTACCTAGAAATTGTGAGTTATTCTTTTTACATACATTATACCATGATCGGGGGTTTTGTCCATGATAGTTGTTACCACGTGGTTTTCCCCCTTTCCTCATTGTTATCCAGTGTTCATTAGTTGCATTGTACATGAGTACCTAAAATTGGCATAGTTGTCAGGACTCATTTTGTATTACTCCATAGTGATGTTCATGGGGGGTGTTGGAGATATTTCTATTTTTGACTCACTATTTCAATGGTAGTTTATTGGATCTGGTTCTATTTTAGAATTTCTATTTTAGACCATCACTATTATGCATGCATTCTTAAGAAAAACTCATTGCTTGTTCACTTTTCCTAATTATGGAATGTTTTTCCTATATGAGTGTATATCAATCATTCATCGTATTCATTATTGATTAGCTCATTGGAGTAGTGTGAATATATTTTATCATTCTTCCATATTGAATCTCTCTTCCTTTTATTGATAAGATTTGTTTGTACTTTATTTAGCTAGGTATCCTATGCAAGTTTCCATGAAAAATTGACAATATCTTGAACATAAGAATACTTAGAAGTAACTGTGACAAGACTCCATATGAACCGTGGAAGGGAAGAATTAAATCCTTTGGAAGAAAATGTTATATAAAAAGAGAAGATAACAAGATTGGAAAATTTGACTCTAGAGTTGATAAAGGCATATTGGTTGGATACTCAAGCAAAATCAAGGAATACAAATGCTACAACATAAGGCTCATCAAAATAGTGGAAAGCATCAATGTAAATATTGATGAAAAAAATCTGTTGAAGACCAGAGAATAAATAAAAAAATTCAAGAGAAGGAAGTAGGACTAAAAGAAGAAGAAGAAGAAGCACTAGAAGAGAAGCAACTAGAAGCAGAGTAAGAAGAAGAAAAATAAAATCAACAAGGTCTTCAGGCACCTTCTAAGAAACCTAAACATTGGTGTCAGAAGAATCGTCCACCAGAATAAATTATTGGGGATAAAAATGCAGGCATAGAAGATCAAATAAGAAAAAACACACCAAAATAGAGACATCTAGCACTACTATCCACAGTTGAATCCAAGGAAGTAGATCAAAGACTCTATAGATAGATTATTGGCAGCCTACTCTATGTGACAGCCTCAAGACTAGATGTGATGCAAGTAGTTGGACAGGTTGCAATATTTCAAGCAACATTGAAGGAAACTCATGTTATGGCAGTAAAGAGGATCTTCAGATATCTCAAAGAAACAACGGAGTTTGGATTGTGGTATCTGAAAGGGAATGATATGACTATGGTCACCTACACAAATTTAGATTGTCTAGGAAGCATTGATGATAGAAGAAGTACTAGTGGAGCAACCTTCTACTTGGGTGATTGTCTTGTGTCCTGGTTAAGTAAGAAAAAGTCCTCAGTATCCTTGTCTACTGAAAAATAAGAATATAGTGTAGCAGTAGCATGTTGTACTCAGGTTATCTGGATGAAGGAAACCCTACAAGACATACAGGTAAAATATGATGATCCTATTTCAATATTGTGTGACAATACCAGTGCTATAAGTATCTCCAAAAATTGAGTGATGCATTCCAAGACCAAGCATATTCCTATCAAGTTCCATTTTCTACGAGAAAAAGTCACATAAAACAATATCAATTTGGAGTACATTGGGACAAAATAACATATTGTATATATCTTCACCAAAACTCTCCCAAGGGAGACCTTTGAGTATCTTCGATAGAAACTGGGAGTATTTTCTTCCCCATAGTGATCTACATGGATTTCTACAAAGAATATAGGGGGAGTTACCATTTTCCATTGATGTTAAAGGCAGAGAGAAATATCATAAGCATGAATATAGGGGAAGTTCTTTAAGATAGGGAGAGTGCTTGAGGAAAAGGGGGAGAAATGGTCACAGGGGGAATATGAGTGTTGCCATCAATGTCAAAGGATGATATTGTTGGAAAACTAGTTGTTATTGATGTCAAACCTATAATAAGTCCAAAATCCCTTAGAAGTGATAGGTTTATTTGAAGGAGTCTCCAAAGTGGTCCCCTTATGGTGTATATATAAGCATGGCCCTCATGGGAAGACTCTTTGAATAATCCTACAAGAAGCCTTAGTGGTTACAATGTATGGTCAAAGAAACCCTGAGGATGTGGTTAGGAAGCCCCAGAGGTGTGGTCATGAATTCTGAATTTGATTGAAGAAAAAGAGTATGAAGGACATCATAATTACATGCAAAACCCCCATAGATTGATAGTCCTCGTAAAAATGTTTCCAATGGTAGGTGGCACACCATGTGGTTCCTCACAATTAAGGAGACATGAACTCTTAAAGATGAAGCCCCAAAAGTAAGTGAAGAAGCCCCAAATCTAAGGACAAGAAGTTACAAGTCGGCCCAAAAATCAAGTAAAAGAAGAAAAACAATTGAAACAAGAAGTTATAGGTCATCCCTAAAGTCAAGTAAAGGAGGTACTTGGAAAAGTATAAATACCCATCAAAGATATTCTCATTATAAATCAAGAAAGTATGATCTCTCATCGCGAGTGAAGTAGTGGACCAATGTGAAGGAGGGAGTTATCAGAGTTGCAGATGTGCGATTTGTTTTTGGGAAACCCTATCTGATATGACCCCCATGGGTCAAGTATAGGGTGTCTCGTGAGGACCCCGCAGATTGTCTTGGTATCATAACGCGAGGTCCCACCTATTTCTCGGTCCAGTACCCGCGTGAGGCCAAGGAAAGTTTTGAGGAAGGTATTCTTATTGATGTTGAAGTTGAGGAAGGTCTGAATATCTGTTATCTCATGCTCTAGGTTGTTCACATGTTTAAAGGTATGTTATTCTATATATTTTGAGGTTTGTATCTTGGAGGTTTTTGTATATGACATACCTTGGAGGTTATGGCACATGTTTGAGGCATGTCTTGGAGGTTTTGGCATATGTGGGATATCTTGGAGGTCTTGGCACGTGCTTGAGGAATATATTGGCACATGCTTTGATGCATATCATGGTGATTTTGAGAACATGATTTGGAGGATATTCTTGGAGATCTTGGAATATGTTTTATGTGGTTGTATTTGTTTTGATGATGATGATATATCAATATCAGTGACATTAGCAATGATAGGTTGATTCTCTTATTTATATTCAATGGAGGAAGGACGGGGAAAGGAAGGGGACTTGTAGCTTCCTTCTGGTTGGAGCTTGTAAATTAGGGGGTTGGAGCCTCTTTCCAGTTGGAGCTGGAGAAAATAGGGAGTTGTAGCTTCCTTCAGGTTGGAGCCTGTCAATCAGGGGGTTGGTGCCTCCTTCTAGTTGGTGCTGGAAAATTTTGGAAATGGTGATTCCAGTGGATGTAATCTTCTGATACATTAAAAAGTGTTCTATGGTTTTCTCCCATTTGGGTTTCCATGTAAATTTCTTGTGTATTGTGTATATATGGTTATATGTTTATGATATCTTGAATGCAACATAAATTGAATTGAATCATAAGTTATAAATTTAATTATTACATGTTGTGATTGAAATGGTAATAATTGCAGAATATCGATTCACCCCCCCTCTAAGTATTCCAACATGTGTATCCTAGATGGAATTTCATGAAGAATGATTCTTTGATCGATCAAAGATGAGATGTTTTGTTGTTCTGGTTTTTCATTCAGTGCTCCTTCATAAGAGTAATGTATAGACCGCATTGCATGATAACCAAGTGGGTTCTCATGTGAGTGATTAACATCAAACATATTTGTATAAAGAGAATGAATATCTTCATATTATGAAAATGACGAAATTTCATCAATAGGAGATTCGTCACAGACCATAGTATATTCATGATTTCATGAAGAGGAGACAGTAGATGGTTCACACTCCAGGGTTAAGGGATTTAATATTTTTTATAAGGATTCACCTATAGCTATGTGAGAGATCGTGTGCCCCCTATCCTTCATTATTAGGTATGAACCTTGTGAATGAGAGTTTATTTGAGCACCCATATTGTTCCCTTCAGTAGTAGAGATGAGAAATGAAAACCAATCAAAGATTTCTCGATCTAAGGGTTTGTTACTTTTAGTAAATATTCAATAAATCTACATGAATTTTTGAAATAAATCATCCACATATTTGTTTCTGAGCCTACATATTTCTACATGTTCATCAAAGAGTTCATGATAAACATAACCTTGATGAGAAGTGATAAATATTTCCATGAATTGTTTCCAACTATGAATCGATTTCATTGGAAATATCCTAAACCATACTTTAATGCACCCTTTGAATGTGAGGATGAACAGTCAACAAGTTTCATTGTCCCGTATAATCTTAATATTTCTTTGAGAGATGTTAAACTGATTAAGATGTATGAATGAAGAGACAAGCCCTTCACCATCGAACTTTGAATTTGACAAGAGATTAATTGTTTCGACTGAGATGCCCCTAGTGGGTCTCGGAAGACTCAAAGGGTCATCCCATACAGATATATGAATAGGATCATGGGATGTTAAAATTTAAGTGAAATGACCCCATATAGGCAGGCTTATCATTCGACCCTCCTGCTAGCGCCAATTCTGTTGACACGAGGTTATCCTTGATGAGAAGTCCCAATTATACCTCTCACAGTTTGGAATAAACCCATTCAGATTATGTCCCAACAACCATTTTTGGTTTGGTTTTAACGGTGGCGGCCTGGTCCACTGATGAAGGTTTCCTAATATAAAGAATGAGATGCAACTAATCTAAGATGCATGCATTTGGACTAAACTAAGGAAACTAGAAAGAAAATGTAGAACCAACCATACTCCTATCAAGGGCCCAATAAATAGTTCACACATAGAAAAGCAACAATATGGATAAACAACAACAAATATATAATAGTCTATCATTTAAACAATCACTTACGGTCCTACGCCCATGAATTTAGAGAAACATTCTCCGAAGAACAGAGATAATAATGCAACCATCATACATAAGATTAGTCTACAATATAAATTACATCCTTACACAACTCGAGTGCTAAGAAAAATGCAAAAGAAATATTCCACAATACGTCCAAGATGAGAATTAGAGCTCTTCAAAATATAGCTTGGCCAAACCAACTTCTCCTCATTAAAATTTTATGTACATGAAAGCTCCAAGGAGGGATTCTCAATTATAGTTAACACTATAATCCCAAAATAGTTCAAAAAATGTCAATTCTTGAAGAGCCAAAAATCCCCTTTTACATGGATACAATCTCTGCATTTATTGAAGTTCAATGTGAATCTTGGACTTTTTCCTTCCCCCGTGACCTTTCATTTACCAACATTTGTCCTTATTCTCTTTGTAATGATGGGAGAACAAATACAACAATTACATTTCGTATATATCTTTTCACGCTGGTGGGCCATCATAGATTTTGGCTACAGTGCACCTCACCCACCATAACGATTAGCTTGGACATTGGGAGATTCAATCATCATAGGGTTCAAAATCCCTCTTCAGTCATTTGAGTTTGATTCCCTTCACTGCTCCCTACTACTGCGACAATTGTTGTTGTTGTTGTTGTCATTCCATCGTCCTTGGTTGTAGATTGCATTGAGAGGATGTTGAGTATGACATCCCTTAGGCATTGGTACCTGGAACCATTGAACATGCAACAAATGAGTGATCTTAGGTTAACCTCAAAATAAAATATTAAAACCAAGCATTCAAACCCATATAACTGAAACACCAATTAATTGATATTTCATATAAACTTCCTTTATTTCAATTCATGGTTCCTCTGCTCACGGTTGAGGTGTTGTGTTCTTCGGGGCTATTAACAAGGTGTCATATATTAATATTGAAAAATCAATACAATTGGTGAGGAATTTCTTAAATCATATAACTAAGAAGTTGTATATCTCTGAAATACCCTTCCAACAGTATAAGGAACACGTGAAACATACACCCAAATCCAAAGTTATCGTTAAAATACGGAAGACACTCTGGTAGGGTCCTATTGTTGTTTCAAAGTAGTTCGCAAGAAATCCTCCTCTATGTACCAGAAAAGTTCATGGGAAAACCTTCGGTGTGAACTGCAACTCATCACACAAACTCCTCTGGTGTGAAATGGATCTCATCACACAAACTCCTTTGGTGTGAACCGAATCTCATTGCACTAACTCCTCTGGTGTGAACCAAAGAACATCTTGGGAACTTCTTCAGTAATGGTTTAAACATTGGTGTATCTCTCAAATTCCTCAATTTTTCCTTTCATCAGTAGCAATTCCTTTAATTTCATTTGGGCCATATCCTCTATGAATATGATTGAAAAACCATCCTCTATTAGTTTTCCTTTCTCTTCTTGTTCATCATCAAAATCATAAAGCTCATCATTGTCATCTCTTTCTAACTTGATTGCATCTCAAGGCATATCTTGAATATCCTTCCAAGGAATGCATTTTCTTTCCGATAAAGATAATGATGCATTAAGGCTTACCTTGTTACCATAGCTATCGGTTTCCCTTTCTACATATGGGAGCTCAATAGGAGAAACTTCCTCATTTCCCATTTCTATCTTCAACCAATTTCGATATAACGCATCACATGCATATTATTCTTTCCAATCTCAAAAATCCTTGAGGTCTTCTTATACATTATGTTATTCCAAGGAAATAAGAGGTTCAGTTGGCTACTTTAACAACTCTTCAAGGTGGAACAACTCTTCATTCTCTTAACCTCGCGGTTGGTATCGGCCTTGTTCCTCTTAAGTGATCTGGTCTTCCTCCGGCCAAGTTGTTCACAAGTTCGCTGGTTGTACTGGCGTTGATAAACTCATGACCTCCGGTTGTGTCAATGAGGTTTATGGCAAGTGCTCCGGTTGGTGTTTTGTTTGATGTAGGGAAGTTTTTTATTTGATACCTAGGTTCTATCTAAAACATCCTCCGCCACGTGGTACGCGTTTGAGGTTTATTTAAACACAAAAAATTAATTAAACAAAATTTTGAATTTAAATAATTTAAATTCAACATAAAGATTTGTAAAACCAATTTTTTTACCATGCATGCCATTCCTTTTTTTTATTACTGGTCTTGTTTACATAATTTTCAAAAAACAAAATCATTTAAATCTAATATAGTAAACTTCAAAATCTCTTGGGAAGGAGAAACATCTTACTCGAGTAGTTTTGCATGGTGGCTGGAACCCAAATATGTAAGCCTTATGCTAACACTATTGGAGGAAATTTTGAATACTTATAACCTTATCATATGACCTTTGATTGGGGTACCACTTTTTTGCGGGGCGGATATCATGGGGAGGTGCTTCCTGCAAGCCCATTGACCATTTCATTCAAACATTTCATCGATATAGAGGCTGGTAAGGCTAGCTTGGGATGCAATTTTTTGGCGATTCATTTTGGTACTTATGGGTATTGGATTGTGATTTCATCAGTTGCGTTGGAATTGCAATGGAGAAAATCATACAATTGGTCTATTTCAAGGATGAAAAGTTCACTTTGACGAATGTCGAAAAATTGCACTCAGAGACACTTTTTAATGAAAGTTTGGGTCTCGTTATTGATGTTTCTTCACCCAAATTTAGTTTATTTAGTTTTTGTGTCATATTTGTTGTATAATCTCTTATTTCATCCATCGGAACTGAGGTAACTTGTCAGTGGCACATAAATATAAATCTATGAAAACAATCAACTGACATTCAGATCGCTTAACACTATTTAGGAGCTAGGAGGACCGATTTTCTTCTAAGATGTGTTTCAAATCTAGCATTGTTGATTAATTGGGTTGGTTGATTATTCAACCCTTGAAGCAAGTATGGTATCAAATTATGACAACCCCAATGGTGTGGATAAGGAGCCCATGTTTGCTTGAGGAATAATGTAATGAAGATCCTTGAATTTGTAGGAGAGACTATTCTAGATGGATAGTACATGTCATGCCATTTCCGATGATATGTGGTACATCACGTAGTTCCTCACGGTTGAGGAATTTGCCTTAGTGAAGTTAGAGAACCCTCATGAGTTATCTAGAAGCTCCTAGAAGAAGTTTACTAGTCAAAGTGGTTGTAACTAGGAGTTAATCATGGGTAAATTTGTTGCAATAAGAAAATAATTAAAAATAAATCAGTTGCAACAAGAAGTTGTGAGTTTGTTATTTATGGTAAAGTGGTTGAAAGTGGATAAAGTAGTTAAAAGTGGGTTAGACCTAAAAGAAGGGAATTGGGTAAAACAGTTAGAAGATAACCCCTAAAGGAAGCTACTTGGAGAGTATAAATAAGAGAGCAAGGGTCTCCCATTACCACCTATTGAGCACATTGAATATTTTTTTTGTGAAATTTTATGGGCATGTATCATTGAAAAATATAAAGCAGTGAGTTTGAAGTAACAACGAGAGAATTTGTGGGAGTAGAAGGGTCGATACTGTGGGTACCGAACTAGGGTTTTACTGAAGACATCTACAGGTTGTAGTACTAGAAGGACGAGGACATCCATGGGCCACAGTGGGACAAAGTGTGGACATCCGCGAGTTTAATGAAGACAGAGTGTGTATTTGTTGCTAAAGCTGAAGAAAAGGAAGATCAAATCTATCATCAGTGACAAACTGCAAAGCTTAGAAGAGACTACAGGAAGGACTAACCGTGAGAAGGTAAAATTGAGGTATCTAGAGTAACAAAATCTATGTTATATGCTTATCTTAAGTAGATCTTTGGTGAATTCTTGGGGTATGGACATGAGAGATTGAACTTTTTCTCTTGAGGGACTATTAGTTGTATGGTATATTATGTATAAGACATATCTACAAATATACATTGTTGTTGTACTGGTTGTTTGTTGTCGAGACACTTCATTGGGCATCTTATTAAAACATATCTTGTGTTATTTGGAGTATGGTTGAGGGTCTATGGTTGAGAGATATTGTTATCAGTACAGTTTGTGATTGCATAATAGTGAGAGTTTGACGTATGGTTATTGTAAGGGTTTCTTATATTACACAAGATTAGTGAGACACATGCATGAACCTAGTACATGGTTGTGTTAGATCTACTTGGATATTAGATGAGTATTATTTTCTATCAGATCATCCAGTTTGTGAGAAGATACAGAGAGATCAAACAGTGACCGATACTGAGACAATGACACAGACAGAGTGACAGAGACAACATTAGTGATACTAGCAGAGCATTGTGTTAGTCCGCGAGTTGCAACAAATAGAGGCACGAACATCCACAAGTTGCAGTATAGAAAGGCGTAGCCATATGTGTGTTGCAAAATAGATTGGTCGTGGATCTACAATATTTTTTTTGAATAATATTGGTACAGGTTGTGACAAGATTTCAGTGACAGGATTGAAAATAACAGGTTGTGATAGTGACAACTATAGTTTATTTTATTCTATGATAATGACAAGTCATCTACATTTGGCACTTATATTTCAGGATGATTGGACGGGGAAATGATAGGTGGTTGTAGCCACCTTCCGGTTGTAGTCAGAGAACATAGGGGGTTGTAGCCTCCTTCTGGTTGGAGCCATAAAAATGGGGAGTTAGAGCTTCCTTTAGGTTGTAGCCTAAGAATCTAGGGGGTTGGAGCCTCCTTCCAGTTGGAGCTAGAAAACAAAGGAATTTGGTGCTTCCAATGAATGTACTTCTTAAAGACATATAAGAAGAAACATTATGTGGCTTTCTCCCGCATTAGGTTTCCACGTAAAAAATTTGGTGTACTCTGTATGTGTATGATTGCTCATTGTTCATGGTTTATTTATCCTGGACTTATTGAATGATATTGGTAAATTGATCATGAGGTTAACAACACTTGTATACACTGTGGTTAAAAATGATTGAAAATAACTATTATCGATTCACCCCCCCTCTCATTAATCCAACAATTGGGATTAGAGACGGTCCTTCAAGAAGCAATCTAATCACTAGAAGGAGATCATGGATCACACTAGAGTTGGGGTACCACAGTTTAATGGTGAGAACTATGCACTCTGGAGCAACAAAATACAAACATATATACAGGCACACATATTTGATGTTTGGAAATTAGTGGTAGATGGATACAAAGCACCAACTACTCCCCCGATAGACAATGATGGAAAGAAACTTGTAGAAAATAATTCAATATCCAAGAACGCTATTCAGAATGGTGTAGATGAATCAATATTTAGAAAAATCATGCACCTTGAATCCGCCAAAGAGATGTGGGACAAATTGAAGACCATCTATGAAGGAGATGAGAAAGTTAAGGAAGCCAAACTTCAATTTTTTAGAGAAAAGTTCGAACAGTTGAAGATGAATGAAGATGAAAACATAGCATCCTACTTTTTATGAATCGATGAAGTAGTAAACGACATCAAAGGCTTGGGAGACAAGATAGAGGAACCAGTGATTGTCAAAAAGGCATTAAGATATCTACCAATGAGATTTGACTCAAAGATCTTATCCCTAGAAGAAAGAGTGGATCTAGCCACAATGACCATGGATCATATTTGGTCGGTGGTTGAAGGAGGGAAAGGCTCTGCTTGCTCAGGTCCATAAAAAAATCAAATTAAGTAGTATTCTTTGCAAATGTTTTACTCTGCAAAACAAACAAAGGAAAAGGAGTTGAAAACATATTAGAAATTTCTAAAATTTTAAAAAACTAACATATTTTAGTATTTGTAGGTGTTGATAGTTTGGTTTCCATTGATGTCAAACCTTGAAGAAGCCCCGATGGTGTGGTTTTGGTACCCAAAGTTGGTTGTGGAATATGGACATGAAGGACGAAGTAAATGCAAGAAAGATCCTCATAGATGGATAATACTCGTTGTGCCATTTCCGATGATATGTGGAATGCCATGTAGTTCCTCGCAGTTAGGGAGATATGACTTTGTGAAGTTGTAAGCCCTAAAGTTGTCAAGAATCCCCTAAGTGGTTACAAGTCTTTAATGAAAGGGTAAAGTGGTTGTAACAAGAAAACCCTAGAAGCCCTAAATTAAGGAGAGGAGTTATCTAGCACAAGTATAAATATACCTCAAGGAGTCATTCACAAGTGCACTCACACACTTATTCATTGCTTATCTTTCTTTTGATCTAGTGATATTTTTGCTAAGGTTGTAGCGTCAATTTTATGAGGCAACAAAGGAAGGTCGAAGGTGAAAGTTTCGGAGTTGTAGAAAACCCTAGTTTTTGAGGTATACGTGGGTTACAAGTCATAAAGGGCATTTATGTATGCAGGATACATTGGAGAAAAACACATATATATGTGGGAAATAGAAGAGAAAGTCGAATATCTGTAAAAAGGCTCATGAATGATTGAGTAAATGTTGGTACCAGATCCCTGAAGTCTGAAGGAAGTTTACAAGTCAACATATCAGAGTTTCAGGTCAACTACAAAGGTATTGGTATGGTTGTATACTTATTTTGATGGTTACTTCTTGTCATGATATGGTGTATGCTTGAGGCATACTTTGTATGGTTGGTTTGGTATTCAGATATGGTATATCTTGGTTGCTTGGTTGAGTGAGGAGCACTCTTATATTTGGTTCAACATATGACATTGTTGTTATAGTTCATATATTTTATTTGATTGTACATGGTTGAGGCATATTCATGTTGTATGGTGGCATATGCATGAGGGACATGCATTGGTTCTTTGAGATACTTCATTGATGATATGATACAAATATGCATATGGTTGATGGTATGGTATATGGTACATGTTACACATGGTTGATGCTCTAGTTCATGATTCACTATTCCTTATTGATGTATCTTTGATTCATGATTGATGCATGAGATAGTATGTATGTTATTATACAGTTGATGCATGGTATGGCATAGGTGTTTGTTGATTGATGAGAATATACAGGTTGATGAGATAGTGACAATGATAGATACAGAGTGACAGAGACAGTGGTAGAGACACAGTGGTAGTGACAGTGTTAGAGTTTGTGATAGTGACAGTTGGTCTACACTTATATTTCAGGGCAGTGGGATGGGGTAAGGAAAGGGGGTTGTAGCCTCCTTCCGATTGGAGCCATAGAATCAGGGAGTTGGAGCTTCCTTCAGGTTGGATCCTGAGAACTAGTTGGATGTAGCCACCTTTCGGTTGGAGTCGTAGAACCTAATGGGTTGTATCCTCCTTCTGGTTGGAGCCAGAGAATCCAACGATTTGTAGCTTCCTTCAAGTTGGATCCTGTAAATAGGGGGTTGTGGCCTCCTTCTAGTCGCAGCTAGAGAATTGATAAGTTGGTGCTTCCAATGAATGTACTATTTTGATATATAAGAAAATCATTCCATGGTTTTCTCCCATTTGGGTTTCCACATAAATTATGGTGTATTGTGTATCTATTGTGATGTGATGTTGTTTATTATTATATTTCCGATGATATATTGAATACTAATGATAAACTGTTGAATATTGTTGAAGAATATACTGTGGTTAAAAGTACTAAAATTTCTCATTATTGATTCATACCCCTTCTCAGTAATCCAACAATAGGATTTATACTCCCAAATTTCTTCGTATTGGATTTTAGGCCGACGAATTTTTTTTGTATTGGATTTTAGGCGGACGAATCTTTTTTGTATTGAATTGAATCTGAATATGAATTTGAACTTGGTAACTATGGTCTCAACTGCCCCCTTTTGAACAACATGTTTCCTTTCACTTGATCTATGCTAGACCTTATAGTCATGCTTAACCAACCAGACTACCCTTCCTTTATGTGGGTAGTTCTTTGCAAAGTGGTTCTTTCACAGAGAAGACATACAATGTTTCTACCCTTGGTTTTAGGTTTGTGCTTCATCACACTTGCTTCATTTTGCTTGCATTGAGTACACTCCTTCTCAATCTCACCCAATACATATCTTTGAGCCACTTCAGTTTCATTTACCAAATCTTGCAACATATGTGGATATTATGCCTTGCTTCTCAAGGTTTTCGATCAACCCTTGTTTGGATTCGTGTGGGATTTTTCAAACTCATCGCCCCAAGCCATCTTTTTCAAACAATACTTTGTGAAGTGGTTCCCCAAAAATATGTCACGCCTAATGGAATCGTCATCTTAAAATAGATTGATTTGTTCCATGATGGTGGTGTTGGTGGCTAGCACCTCCTTCTTCTTGGATACGTCCAATCTTGGTACTCGTCAGGCTTCAATGTCCTCTAGCATAGTTTTTAGTTGTTTGTCCCACAAATCCCATCATACGGTGATCTCCATTATCCTCGCCAAAATTCAATTGGTTACTTCCATGTATTATTTTCATCCTTCATCAAGGTTGTGCCTCTTCATGTCTTCGTTACTCATCTCAAACATTTCACTAATGTTATTTGTGATGACGCTCTTAAACCATCCATCACTGTGGTGATGATAGTAAAGAGCATCGAAATTTTCACCAAATTGTCTTTTTAAAAATATTTGATACCATATGATACCATCTTTCATGCTCCCATAGCCAACACCTAAGGTGGAAATGACTTTGAGCACCCAAGTCCCCTAGTATCTTGGGAACTGTGCAACACTACAATTGTTTCAAATCAGTGGTGAGACTAAACCGAGTGTATTGATCTAGTACTACTCTTTCTCTTTGAATCTTTATCAATTAGAACAATGATGACATTCAACAACATGCACATGTATACATAGTCCAACATATATGTGTAAGTGGATGGATATAACCAAACTAACACCCAGTGTATTGTTACAATGATACGACAATTACAATGAGCTTGTAGATCGTACAACAAATCTAAATGGTTCACCAAGAGCACATGGCTCTACAAGTATATACAATGGTACTTCACCACATAGACTTGTTGACATTACAACATTGGTACTGCAGTTGGGTCTTATCCATTTTCGTATACTTCATCACACTTCTTCCCACGCTTCTCCCAAGACTTGGGAAATCACATCAGCAGGTATACTCACTTCCTTCACCAAACTCTCCATTCACCTTCATTTTTTCCAAACACTACTCTTCCTGAGTCACTCCTCCAAACAAATCTACAATTGTCCATGCCCTTGCCGAGTTGTTGTGCCCTTCACACACTTCAAACCAACTTGTGTCAGACTCTACCATAAGAACTCAATCAATGAACTATCCATTGAACTCCACCAACCGACCCATGGACCCTCCTTCGCATGGACTAATGCACTCTGTCTACCAACCATCTACAATGTTCCACATATACTTGTGGTTTGTTTATCTCTAGAAATTCATGAACCCAAAATTTTCTTAACTCACTGACGAAGTCTAGGTGAGCACATGATCGAGCTCAGCATAGAGGCCTTACAGTCACCCCACCAACATCGTTAAAAGTGCTTGTGGATTTCTTGTTGATGAAAAATGTGAACAGACAAGAGATCACATAGTCTGTCGAATGTGAAGGAGATAACACTGCAAATCAATCAAATATCATAGAGGTAGACCCAATAATGGTCTTTCTCTTAGAGGATTATATCACTGGGAGTTTGGGTTGATGTTATGTCTACTTTCCACTAGATCAAATAGAGGGGTTGTTGTAGAGAATTATTTTTTGTGGTATAAACAAGTACAAGCATGTGAAGGAATAGTCTTTGTTGAAGATCGACAAGAGAGGTTTCTTACTTTACAATTCTATGGTCTTTGATGAGTCTAATTGTAATTCTTATGTCATTTTTCAATGATATAATGGAGCTTATCGATTCCTTGTCATTCTATCATGTCACACTATATTTTCCCATGGAAATGTATATTTCTCAAACCAATGTTAAACAGTGGATTCGAAAATGAAGCTTCCTATAGTTCCTTAGCTTTGTCTCTCTCCTTGTAACTCTAGTTTCTACCATCGAATTAGTAGAAGCGATAACTATAACCCTCAAGCATGCCACTATTTTCAACATGAAATATTAGAAACTTCCATCAATTGGAATCTCTGCTCATTTTGACTCAACATTACCCATTTCCTCGTTAGACATTGACCACATCTTAAAAAATCAAAGGTTATGTTAGCACCATGATTTTTCATAGCTAAGGTTATAGGTTTGTCACCAATTTCCAAATTCATGCATGTTAGCACCCATATTGTTTTTATGATTGGCAACATTTAACATCTCCAAGGGTCAATTTCAAAAGGAAGCTTATCATTTATTTGTTCAATTTCCATTTGCAACTGCGCACTGCAAAATTTGCTACGCACTGCGCAGAGCACTTCACCGCGCAAACGATTTTGTCGCGCAGTGGATTTCGTCATGCAGTTTATTTCGTTGCGCAGTGGGCTGTCGTGCATAGGATGTTGTCGCGCAGTGGATTTCATCACGCAGTGGATTTCGTCGCGTAGTGGATGCTGTCGCGCAGTGGATTCGCTCGCGCATAGGATGTTTTCACGCAATGGATTCTGTCACGCATAGGATGTTTTAGCACAAAGGATGTCATCACGCAGTGGATTTTCATGCGCACAAGCTACAGGTCGCGCTGCGCAAATGAATGGTTTAGTGGTAAACTTCAAGATCACTTTATGACCAACTGGAGAGGAATTTTGAAAATCCCCGAGAAGTTTTCGTTGAGGACAAACCAAATAATAAAAACCTCTCATATTTAAAAAAAAAATCATATTTTGGGAGATTAGAAGGGATATTTGAGCCCTATTTTTCAGTTTTCATGATTTCCTGTCTGAGACATGTTTTTGCGACATGTATTCCGGCCAGGTGGAGATGAATTTCAAGACATCGAGAGAGGTTTTTATTTATAACGAGCTTAAATACAAACCCCTCTCTTAGTTTGAGAAAATAGTTTTTATTAGTGATATATGACTTCATATTTAACGCCTATTTTTCCATTTTTCTACGCAATCCACTGTGTTTTTTGTTGTAGGTTATTGTTGCGTAGAAGACTTGATGTGCAAGGGTGACAGAGTGTCCAACAGTTCACATGATGGCTCATCAAAACCATATGGTTGAATTTTGATCATGATCAATGATTGTAAATAATATTTCGGTTACAATTATGATTTGGCAAAGTCATGTTTCCTAATTTTAGTGAATCCGTTGAAGTTATTGTTCTCTTTCAAAGAAAACAGATCCGTGATTCTAGGAGGGAGTAGTTCGACCCTAGCAGCCAAGGGTGACATTGTTTTTCTGTATATGGGGATCATTTTCATGTAATCAGGGTTGGTTGGAAAAATTGGTATAGACAATAGCTATTGTATGTAATTTGAGTTCGACTGAAACTTAATGCAAAAGTATTGTAACTTTGATGAAAATATTCTAATTGTAGCAGTAGGATGTATTGTTTTCCCTTTCTTGCGTATGAGCTTTCCTCTGCTCTTATATTCACATCTGTAAATTTCTGTCTAAATCGGAACATGATTTCGAATCTAGAATTTACTATGCAGTGCTCTAGATTCACATCATTTAGACAAACTGTGTTTCTTCTAAGTTAACTCTGAATTCATCCTCAGCGGTGCTTTGAGTTGCTTCATGTGTTTTTCTATTGCCACACACAACGATTTTTAACTGAAAGATTGTTGCTTATTTAGCCTTTATCCTCTCAATTTCAGTCACTGAGTCATTTGTTTCTATCATTTTCTTAAATTGACTCCATTTCCCAATGGTACTTTCTCTCTTGTTTGTTCTACCGTCCCTTTTAAAACAAAAATAAACTCGTCCTATTGCAGAATCTGACCTCTATGCATTTATTGATGACATATTTGATTTATTACCAATCATTAGACATATAAGAGAGCCCTCTTTGGTTGTATAGGTCATAATACAATCTAAAGTTGGTTGAAATAGTTACCTTGGGCTTTCTTTGATGTAGCCCATAGAAATTGTCGAGTGCTAACTTTTTGGCGTCATTGCTAGGGACGAAATTGAAAATTTTCCCTAGGAAAGAACGACATGGTTGAGTTATGAGGTATGAGAGCAACAGACACTTAGACACATATTGGTTGTATTTCTTCTCTGGTGACTCCACACATCATAAAATCAGTTGAAGGTGATTCCACTGGCAGAGCTAAATTTTTCATGGCGACTCCAATCAAGCTTCAAAGGTGATTCAAAGACTCCACTGGAGAATGAGCCCCGTTGATAGAGATATGAAAGAGCAGTATGGAAAAATAAGGTACTCAAGCTTAAGTTTAGTTTAAGAAGTACTTTTATGTTTTATCAATATCTTCTTGTCCTTTCCTAAGTTTTTCAAAAGAATATTTCTTCACTTATTTCATTCAAATGAAGCCCAAAGGTCTACCCTTGTATATCCTCCATGGAAAATTGTAGTTATACCTCCTTCTTCTTGTATAACTGATATTCACCAAGCTCCTTACTCTGAGCTATATGATGTTCATGATCATTCGTGTGAGCTTAATGAAACCAAATCTGAGCTTGTACCTTATGTTCTTAATCCTACACCCTCCAAGATTCAAGAAAGATACAGTCCTCTTAAATTTCCTTCCATCCTTCATGAATTTTCTCTGAAACATTATAAGTACCTTCCTTGGTTTGATGGAGATCTTGATGGAAAGTTAGCTGAAAAACATGTTCAGGTATTTGAGCATTTTATAGAACTTTTTGAGATTGAACATGATGGTGTGTCTATGAGGGCCTTTTCTCAATCCTTACAAGGAGATGCCAAAGCATGGTTCAAACATTTGCAGCCTCAATCGATTAGCTCGTGGGATGAACTGAGGGCAGATTTCCATAGATTTTGGGGTGAGAGAAAGTCATGGGATCTACTCCTTTAAGATTTTTATGCCACGAGAATAATGAAAGATGAAACCATCTCAAATTTTAGTAGGAGGTTTGCTATTCTTTATTATAAACTGCCTAAAGAAGTCCAACCTCCTGAAGTTGTTGCCATGCTCCATTATGTAACAACTTTTCAATTAGACTTATCTTTTCTTTTGATGGAGAGGAATTCTATGTCTTTGCATCAGATGTTCAGCAATGCTCAGGAAGTTGAAGACATTATTCAAGCATGTAAATAGATTCAAAATGAGGAGTTGGATGCTAAAGAACATGACAATGAATATGAACAAAGAACAGTTGATTTGAATCTTGAGAAGAGGGTTAATAATATCATATGTCCTCTTGAATATTTAAATGTTGATGATTTTGCAAAGGATTATATTCCACTTATTGAAAAAGAAGGTGCTAATTTAGCTTCTGATCCATCCCATGATAAGCACGGGGCTGATTGTTTTATGTATTCATTTGTAGATAGTCAAGAAAATGAATTTTCAAATCAGCTTGTTGAAGAGCAGGTTGATGCCCCAATCTTTTTCTTGTTAGATGACATTGCAGATGTTGTTGATTTTCCTATATATGATGAATATGAAGATGGTTATGATGTTGACTTCCTAGAACAACCAGCTGGACGTTCTCTATCAGAAAATGTTCCTTTTCAGTAGTGTAATGAGAGCAATCAGCCTACATATAACAACTACAAAGAAGAATATGAAGAAAGTAACGAATAAATTGAAGGAAATTATTAACCTTTATGCTTTACTTCATTCAAATTGTTGAAAGAAAACTTAAAGATCATCACTGAGGTAGAGGAATGTGTGTTGATGCAAAATCACAATGATTCATGGGAAACAATTGACAAGAAATTGAAGCAATCTTCTCATGTGTTTAATGACCCTATTGCTTATTATATGGAAGGTTTTATCAATTCAAAATTGCATCCATTGGTCGAAGATGAATCTGAAAATGAGTGTGTTAAAAAATCCAAAGAAATTGAAAAATGTGCATATGACAGTAGTGAAGAAAATGAAGAAGGTTTTGAATCAGGTGGAAGAACCTTTCCATTGTGTTTTGCTTCTTTCAAATTGCTGAAGAAAAATGTTTATAATGTTTCAAATCAGAAATCCCCCAGGCATGATGTTGAATATGAAGAAATCGATGGACTTGCAAATGAAAATTATCTTCCATTATGTTTTTCTCCCTTTGAATTGTTGAAAGTAAATTATGAGATAAAAGAGGAAGCAGAGAAGTCTAATTGCATTCACGGTGACATTGTTTTACATGAGAAAATTGTTATCAGTGAGGAAGACCAACAACCTTCTCATGCATTTAATGATTGTGTTGTTGATTACATGGAAGGTTATTTCAGTTCAGATTTGCAACCTGTGCTCAACTACCATCTTGGAAATAAATATGATGGTCAATCAACGTCAATGTTAGATCTGGGATTGTTTTCCACCAAGGGTTTCATTTCAGCCAACACTGTCTTCTGATTCAGAAGATTTCCATTTCCAACAGTCTCAACATATTTTTCAGCCTCTTGGTGGCAATCAACAGGTTAAATCACATAAAAATGAGGATGCAGTGGAAGGGGTGAAACATGGTTTTTTTTTGTGCATGTTTTAGAGGATCCATTTGCAGTTTTGGTGGAGGCGACAAACAGTCCCAATGTTTTTAATTTTTTGAGATTCAGATTTATAGATAAATTTTTGAATGACTTATTAGTAAACATGCTTTGGAGCAAGCATGTGCAAAGAAACCAAAAAGTGGATAAAGTTCTTGCATGGTTGCATTGGCATTTTGATTTCACTTGATTGACATCTTTTTCAACAGTTAGGGTAGGTAGGAATCTGAATAAGCTCGGTACTACGAACATTTCTTTTAGCAATCTGCAGTTTTCATTTTCAGGTTAGTTTCAGATTTTAGTTTGGAGCATATACAGTTATGGGTTTTCAGCGGATGCAGGTTACAAGTTACAATTGGAAAGTTCAGTTTGGGAGAAGCCCAATGGATAGGCACCTGGTCTATTGTTCTTTGATACCTCACAGGGAGGATAGCATCCCCGTTGGAGCCAGTTGTTAGCACCATGATTTTTCATAGCTAAGGTTATAGGTTTGTCAACAATTTGAAAAGTCATGCATGTTGGCACCCATATTGTTTTTATGACTGGCGGCATCTAACATCTCCAAGGGTCAGTTTCAAAAGGAAGCTTATCATTTATTTGTTCCATTTCCATTTGCAATTGTGTGTTGCAAAATTTGCTATGCGCTGCGCAGAGCACTTCACTATGCAAAGGATTCTGTCGCACAGTGAATTTCGTCACGCAGTGGATGTTGTCGCACAGTGGATTCTATCGCACATAGGATGTTGTCGCGCAGTGGATTGTGTCACGCATAGGATGTTGTCGCACAGTCGATTCTATAGCGCATAGGATGTTGTCATGCGGTGGATTGTGTCACGCATAGGATGTTGTCGTGCAAAGGATGTCATCCTGCCGTGGATTTTCTTGCGCACAGGCTACAGGTTGTGCTACGCAAATGACTAGTTTAGTGGTAAACTTCAAGATCACTTTATGACCAACTGGAGAGGAATTTTGAAAATCTCCGAAAGGTTTTTGTTGAGGACAAAACAAATAATAAAAACATCTCTCATATTTAAAAAAACTTTCATATTTTTGGATATTCGAAGGAATATTTGAGCCCTATTTTTGAGTTTTCATGATTTCCTGTCGGAGACATGCTTTTGCGACATGTATTCCAGTCAGGTGGAGATGAATTTCAAGAAACCAATAGAATTTTTCTTTATAATGAGATTAACTACAAAAACCTCTCTTAGTTTCGGAAAATAGTTTTTATTAGTGAGATATGACTTCATCTTTAACGCCTATTTTTCCATTTTGTTGCGCAATTCGTTGTGTTTTTTGTTGTAGGTTACTGTTGCATAGCAGACTTGTTGTGCAAGGGTGACAGAGTGTCCAACAATGCACATGATGGCTCATCACAACCATATGGTTGAATTTTGATCATGATCAATGATTGTAAAGAATATTTCGGTTACGATTATGATTTGGCAAAGTCGGGTTTTCTATTTTTAGTGAATCCGTTGAAGTTATTGTTCTCTTTCAAAGAAAACGAATCCATGATTCTAGGAGGGAGTAGTTAGAACCTAGTAGCCAAGGGTGACATTAGTTTTCTATATATGGGGATCATTTTCATGTAATCAGGGTTGGTTGGCAAAATTAGAATAGACAATAGCTATTGTATGTAATTTGAGTTCGACCAAAACTTAATGCAAAAGTCATGTAACTTTGATGAAAAGATTCTAATTGTAGCAATTGGATGTATTGTTTTCCATTTCTTGCGTATGTGCTTCCTGTTACCTTTGGTCATATATTTTATGTCTAATTCAGAACGAATTTTCAAACCTATGGATTCGCTGCGCAGCGCCCCTTGTTCGCACCACTTAGACAAAATGTTTTTCCTCTAAAATTTAACTACGAATTCACCCGCAACGGCGCTCCGAGTTACTTCCTATAATTTCTCTCCACCACACATTACTATTTTTCACTGAAGATTGTTTCTCGCTTAGCCTTTATCCTCTCAAAGTTCAACCACTGAGTCATTTGTTTTCGTTGTTTCCTCGAATCGACTCCATAGCCCAAATTCTTATTTTCTTACGCCAATATAACCAGAACCCATTATATCAATGGTGTTAAATCTAGCCATTTCTTTAAAGCCATATCCCGCGTGGAGATAGAGTCTCCCGAGAGATCCCTCTCCAGGTCCGAAAGGCTAGTTTCAAGCATCAAAGTTGGTTGAAAAGGTTACCTCTGTCATCTATTTCTCAACCAAACAAATTTACAGAGTGATAACATGTTCAAGGATCGATGAGAATCGCATGCATGTAGATTCATGGTATTAAATATATAACAAAGTGATTTGTAAACTCCAACATCAAGCTATTATTTTGTTTTTCCTGGTGATTGCTATCTATTAGGTATAATGAGCATGTAAAAGAATATCATTTCCAAAACAAAACAAAAAAAACTTGCATTTGACAAGTTCAATCTTTAATGGATGGGTAGTGTGCAGAGGAATATCCATGGTTGTAAATCGATAACAGGGATGGAGGTCTTCCAGATATTGATATTTTATGTTTGCCAAAATGACTTCAGCAATTGAAGAAAAATGAGCAAATAGAGAAATCATGTCATTTCTCACTTGGTGGATCAGTAGTTGTAGTAGGAATAACCGCAGAATAAAATATATCTAAATTAAATCCAAGTCATATATTGATACAATGATAAATTTACCCAATGGTGATCTGTTATGTTATGGCCAAAGAGCCTCTTGACTAATAAATAAGCATTAAAACATTCAATTGAGATCTAGTGACATGAGTCATTGAATCTTTAAATTTCACATTGAGATCAACAATGTTTCCACATCTTAAAATCTACATGAAAACCACTTGAGCCAATGACTTAACTTTTATCCAACAATTAGAAATATAGAACTGTTGGAAAATCACCTTAACAAGTGTAAGATAAAAATGAAGAAATCAATAAATTTTCGATTGATGAGTTGGAAGCTACTTGCCCTACTGAGGACGAGGAATAAATTACTTTGTAGTTAACTAAAATAATGGGTTCTACACATCCTTCTAAAGATGATGAAGAAACTACTATGTATTCAACTGAAGAGTTGGGTTCCATATATTCTACTGAAAAAGAAGAGGATGGAGATGATGTAGTATTTTAGTTCTTCCTTTTAGTTATTCATATTCATCCCTATTTTTCCCCCCAAAGAATGCAATATAGTTTTCTAAATATAATCATATTGTAGCAAATGGAGATGTTGGTAGAAGGTCTGTAGACAATCTACAATATGACAATCAACCTGAAGAACTTGGAAGGAATCCATCTTTGATATGTGCAAATATGTTCCATAGATGATGTGAATTTACTCCTTCAAATTCATATTTTAAACATCAGTGTATAGATCTATGCAAAAGCCATCGATTTATGTGTAAATAATTATTCAAATAGAACAACTAAGACAAGAACTTGGTGGAAAAGGATTTTAGCCATATTAAACATATGTATTCATCTCATGATGTCAATATATATATATATATATATATATATATATATATATATATATATATATATATATATATATATATATATATATATATATATATATATATATATATATATATATATATATATATATATATATATATATATATATATATATATCTTTGGAGATATACAATTGTAGATATATATCCTAGCATTATTTTCAAATAAGATATACAATTGTAGATATATATCCTAGCATTATTTTCAAATATGGCTAGGATGAAGTGCTATTGTTAACGAATAGCCATATCTCGAAAAATTTTAAAGTAATTGGGAAGGCTCATAGGCCTTGAGGGTTAGAACCAATGCTATGATACCATATTTCATGGCCCAAATTCCAATAAATCTAAATACACAGATAAACACTACAATTTTCCACCATTAACTAATAAAATTAAAGATACATGACTCAAGATTACAAAATTTATAAGAAAGAATGAGTGGTGAGTAACTTACCTGAAAGCTGAAGGAATCAAATTACATACATCACCATGAATTTTGAACTGCAGCACTCCAATCCTTGATCCATCATGTTGCAATAAAGTGTGGGGGATGTCTCTCCTCCCAACCAACCCCTCAGTCATCATGATTGAGAATCTATGAGCCCTCAATCCACTACTATGCTAGCTCTTCTTAGCATTGTTCTCAAATTGGCCAAACAAAAGATAGATACTATTTTCTCCTTCTTCTTCATCTTTATATATAGTTTATTCATGATAAATAACTCTATCCTTAGGATCCACTTGCCATTATGTGATTATTTATTTATCTTACTTTTTCTTTTCCCATAAATTTATCTTATTTTTAGTGTTTTTCCATATATTATCTTTACTTATTTTACCCCTTTCTTTGATTACACAAATATTTATTTTTCAGTACTTATCATGATCCCTTTATGATAACTATTATATTTATTTATAATTGTTATTATTTATTTATTTAATAATAAATATGGGGCATGATAAATCCACTACTTGTTAGAAATTGAATACCTTTGTCAGGCATCCAACCTTCACTAGTTTTGATGTCTATAGATTTTTTAAGTTTAATATTCTTATGGCATTTCAAAACACCATTTATAATCTCTATCCCAATGGAAATATTTATTTCTTTCGGCCAACAAAATGAAATTTTCTCTGCAAAAGGGATCCAATCCTCTCTTTTGTGTTGTTGGTGTATTTAATCATCTTATTAAATCATCCAATACATTTAATTGTCAACCCAGGGTGTGTTTCTTATTACAATATTATCATGCAAAATATATGTAGACAACAACTCCTAGCTAACACTATCTTGAAATCTGGAGAACCAAACCTTACTAGTCAATGTACACTATAGATTACTCAAGGAAAAATGGCTAAAATAGAAGGTTTTCTAAAATAAAACCACACTGTTAAGGATGAAACACACTTATGTTAAAATGAAACATTACATCTAAATCATGCTTGTATGGAAACACTCTATTGTAAATCAATTAAAAATTTACTTATATCAACATGGAAAACACATTTGATGTAATTAAAATCAATCCTCACTTGCATTAAAATGGGAGACACACTTGTTGGAAATGAAATCAATCCTCACTTGCATTGAAATGGGAGACACATTTGTTGGAAATGAAATCAACCCTCACTTGCATTGAAATGGGAGACACACTTACTGGAAATGAAATCAATCCTCACTTGCACTAAAATGGGAAATACACTTGTTGGAAATGAAATGTAGAAATATTGTTGGTAATTAATCACACATCTTAAGGTAAATCAGTCGGTGAAAGGAAATAAGCAAACCATATTGTGAGAGATGAATTAAAACAATTTGCACCTATGAATAGCTAGAAATAATGCCTACAGTTTCATTGGGTTTCATTAACATCAACAACAATGAAGATCATTAGTTACATTGTAACCTATAATAGTAATGCTAGAAATAAAATCAAGACCAAATTACATTCGAGTAACAACAAATCACAATGAACCAAAGCACTCAGAATCAATTATGGATGACAATAATGAACAAGGATAATACCTACAAGAAAACAAAGTAAATATACCTACTAATAAAATGGAAGCAACCCTACTAAAGAGGAGGGCACTTCCTCCTTAGCAAGCGCTGAAAAAGTTACATGAACTAGAACTTAATCATGCATAAAATTAAACCATGAACTTTCTAGATATTTATTACTAAAAAATCAGGAGGTGCAGATACAAATGTTTTTCTTCATCAAAAAAACTAATTGTTCTAAAAAAACAGACTAACTCGAGAGTGAATATGCTATGCTCTTTAAAATCTCCTTCATCTAACTAATCTTCGAAAATTGACAATCACAAACAGCCTTGAGAATGTTTCGATTCTCAAGTTGTTCAATGTTGTCTTAATTAAGAAGATACAAAATATTTCTTGTAACCAATCACAACTAACATGAGTACTTAATTATATATTTCTTCCATTGAACTGTCCTATTATTCAGGTTGACAAAATAGATTTATGACATGCAATAATCGTGAATCAAGAATAGATGCGTCATCAAAAGGGACCAACCATTGCCAGGAGGGATCATATGTCAGCAACCTGGTCAGCATCAACACAAGTGATATCCAAATAACATCATTGGTTCGTTGAGGATATTGGAACTGTTATGAGTAACAACATTTCAACACTTCAGAGTAACAACACCTTGAGTAATAGCATTATGGAGTAACAACATCTTGGAGTAACAACACCTCGGAGTAACAACACTGAAGAGTAACAACACCTATATCATTCGATTGTCCTGCAGGGATTCTCAATACTCTGTTAGTAGTTACCCAGAAAAACCATTATCCTTCCCAAGATGTAAGTAAAATTTAATGAATTGAGGCATTAGATCAACTTAGCATACCAAGATAAAAAAAAAGCTAAGATTCTGGAATATAATGACTATGAAAAGAACATGGTCAGTAAAGGAAAGGTTGATCCCCCCATCATAGGTAGTCAGATTCCTACTAGATTTATGTTTGTGGAGTTTTGGTAGGGTGAGTTGTGGGCGTGGACATGTAGTCAAATGATTGGGAGAGATTTCTAAATTAAGAAAATTGAGAGTATGGCAGTTTAAGCTATAATTAGTAATAATGGTGCACGATGGAAATGTTATATCGTTATGGTAAGCTGGCGTGATGTGATTGGTGGAATGAGCAGGGAAAATAATACAACATATGATTGAATGACGTGTCCCCCCTAACTAAAGGTTGGAGAAATACTTAGATGAGGTGGAAAGATTGATGACACAAGTCCAAATCTCACCTCAAAACTTTAAAATTATGTGAGAAAATGGGAAAGACATACCTATCTGGTACTTACCATAAAGCGCATCAAACATGTCAGAATTTGAGTACAAGAAGTGGTCAAGGCATTCATAGTTATGATGGCCATAATATATGGTGTTATCAAAGTCCATGTCAGCAACCTTTTTTAGAAGTAGAGTTTCAGCGCAATTACATTGGAGTTTCAACACCCGATCAGTAATTTGACATTGAAAGAGAATCATGGAAAAATGTTGCACCCTGTATCAAGTATGAGTAACAACAAGAAAGCGGCAATGTGAGTATTAGAAAATGAGTCACATCAAGGGGGTGTGCTAAGCCCTAAATCGTGGCACATTACCCCTTAATTGGGGCATATTACATTAGTATTATTATTTTATTTATGTCAGCTTGGGTCCATTAGCTGTAATTGTACCTCCTAGTCTCCTATATATACCAAGGAGACCTTTTCATTTGGAATCATCTTGTATTTGTAAATCCATGTGATGTATAAGGAGGTTTCACCCTCTAAGAGGATTATTATACGAAGTTTCCTATTTTTCAAGGCATGGAGTATTTATTCTGAGGTTTTTGTGCTATTTTGATATTTGGTTCTTAATATTTGGTATCAAAGCTAGACAATCCTTGGGATTGGCTTCTTCAAAACAAGTCTTATTGTAATTTTCACTACAAATTTTTTTCTAGAACGTTTTGAGATCTGAAAATTATATGGTGTAAAGGAGACACACACACACACACACATACTAGTCCTGAAACTAGTATGAAACATTTATTCTTGGAATTTTTGCTCACAATTTGTTTATTCTTGGTTTCAGGTTCTGAAATTTTTATAGTATTAATAAGGAATAGTGAAGCATCATGTGTACAAATTTTAGCCATTTCAGGAAATTAGGGTTTTTGGATGGCCCATATTTCAGTCTAAAACAGGTGTTCTTGGGAAAATTGTTATATATGAAGCCCAAAACCTTCAAATTGAGTGAGACTTGTTCCATTGGCTAGGGTACAGACTGAATTTCTATGGATAAAAATTTCATGTTTTGAAATGAATATAGTGACATGTGACAAGTTGTACAAGTTCTCTCTCCTGAGAGGGAAAATATCATCACATCTTGGGAAAGTTATCATAAAATTCTCTTGGAGAATCCAATATTGGTCTAACCCATGGGTTGGAAAGAAGACACATCAGGACACCTCAAGACTAATTTTTTGACTCATAAGGGTTGAAATTGCAGAGTTACAACATAATAAAGGTCGACTAGCAGAACAATCTCCAAATTAGGGTTTTAAAAGGTGCATTTTTTTTGTTGTAAATTTGCATATCTTTTGACTTGAAGACCCAATTAGAGTGATTAAAAAAGTGGAATAAAGTGGGATAAAATGAGTATCACATAACTTTGGGAGAATCTTAGGGATATTTAGGTATTTCAACATCTCTAAACGTAGGATTTGTCGTTACTTTTCAATGCTACAACCTGGGGAAAATGTTGTTCTTCCACATACCTAGAGTATATCGGAAGGCCCCTTTCAAATGGTTGTTCATTAGAAAACACTACTATGGATTTGAGCTCCCGTGTACCTGGTATATATAAGGAGACCCCCCTAGAATCCTGAGACCAACCGAGTAAACCATTTGGTCGTATTGTTTCTATAGTACATCGAGAACATCACTCGGGGAGATCACTCTCTAGTACCTGGGTAGTCAGATAGTACAACTAAGGGCATGGTCAAGCCTCCTTAGTTAGTTCCCTGAGATATTAGGTCGAGCACTATTGTTGGACCCCACATGTATATTAGAGAGCTATATCACCTGACACTCCCTTGTCTATGAGGACCTTTTCCTAAGTCAATTAGAAATCCCTACCTTACAGTGATACTTGGCCAACATACCACCAAAAAAGGGAAATTTTATGCCAAATGATCCCTCAAAAATTCCTACTTGGACTCTTGATGAAGGTGAATAAATGTGAAAGGACATGATTTAAAAAAGAAGGCAGTAACAAAATATGAACTACAAATGATGATGGATTCAACTAAACCTAAGATGGATGTGATGATGGATACTAAGATTGATAGCTTAAAAGGGGAGATCATGGAAGGGTTGAAAATGTTTCTAATAGAGAGGCCACATGAAAGTGACAATGTATCCCATGAAATTCATGATGAGGACACAAGGAAGACGAATCAAGACTAGAGAAACTCTATCTTTGGGATGAAGACCAACCACTTTCCTAAGATCGATATGAGTAATTTTGATGGCAAGGATCCAATCACATGGATACTCCAGATGGAGTAGTTATTTGATCTACATGATGTGCCACAGACACAAAAGGTACGAATTGTGTCCTTATATTTAGAACCTAATCAATTGTGTAGTATCAATGGATTTTTTCTCGCAAATCACTTTTCACTTGGACAATTTTCATGGAAGAAATGATAGCACACTATGAGGATACAATGAGAAATACCTTCTTCATCCAATTGATAAATCTCAAGAAAAATGGTTTGGTTGAGGAGCACATTGAGAACTTCCAAAGATTGAATATAAAGGTAATGAATATTCCATATGAATACTTGATTGATTTCTTCATAGGAACTTTAAAGGATAACATTCAACATGAGGTTTTCCTTTGGGAACCCAAATCATTGGAGAATGTGTTCAGGGTGGCGAGAAATGTTGAAAGTAAAAATATGGCTACGGATACTAGAAGGACCACCCCTAACATCTATTGAGATAATAATGTTCCTTATTCTAAACCACCTCAACCTACAAGGTTGACACCTCAACAATTGGAGGAAAGAAAAGAAAAAGGTTTATGATTTAATTGTGAAAACAAGTATAGTAAGGGACATAAGTGTTGTGAGAAGAAATTATTCTACATATATTGTGAAGAGGAAGAAGAACAAGAACAAGAACCATATCAATATGAAGATGTAGAAGATATTTTTTCTGAAGAAATGACTCCCACTATATCATGTCATGCATTGGATAGAATTAGCACTCCTCAAATCCTCAAGATCGAAGGATATATCAAAAAGAAAGAGGTAATAGTGCTAGTTGATTCTAGTAGTAATCATCATTTCATTCACTGTAAATTATCCAAAGCTCTTAATTACTTTATGTATCCAGCACTAGAGTTTCAAGTAATGACTGAAAATGGAGTAATTATCAAGTGCTCAGGAAAATTCCATAAGTTCAATCTTACTATGGGGGAATATGTAATGAATAATCCAATGATTTCTATACCCATGGGTGGTGTTGATGTCATACTAGGGGTCCAATGGTTACAATTATTGGTAACGTTAGATTTTAATTTTCAGAAACTTTTCATGAAATTTTCATTGGAAGGAAATGAATTTGAGTTAAGGGGCATCATAGGGAAACCCAGTAAGGTGGTAAGCTCTAAAGGCATGAGTAAATTATTTAAAAATGGGCATCATGGTGTAATTGTACAACTATGCTCACTATATGTTCAAACATCTAAGCCATCTATTCCCATAGATATCCAAGGGATCATTGATAAGCATTCCAAAGTATTTGAAGATATTCCCAGAGGTATTCCACCCACTTGCGATCATGATCATGCTATTCACTTAATTTCTAGGAGTGTTCCTCCTAACATCAGGCCTTACAGATACCCTTATTCCAAGAAGAGTGAACTTGAGCATATGGTTGAAGAAATGTTAGAGGCTTGCATTATTAGACCTAGAAAAAGTTCTTACTTTGCACCGGTGGTAATGGCACTCAAGAAAGAGGGTTCATGGCGTATGTTTCCATATTATAGAGAGCTCAACAAGATCAACATTAAATATAAGTTTCACATTCCCTTCATTGATGAATTGGCAGATGAACTCTCAAGAAAGGATGAATATGTTGAGGCATTTCTTTGTGCTATCCCTATAATCCAACCTGATTGGATAACAAAAGCAAGGGATGAATGGAAGAATGACGAAGAAGTGTGGACTCTCATTCAAAGGTTGCAGCAGGATTCTAGTGCATATGATACATTTACATGGAAAAATGATTCAATATGGTACAAAGATTTCTTATATTTATGTAAGAACTCCCAACTCAAACAAAAGTTACTTTTGGAATTGCACATCTCTCTGGTAGGAGGGCACTTAGGATTTTTGAAAACCTATCACAAGTTCAAGAGGGAATGTTTTTGGGATGGCCTTAAAACTGATGTTCAAAGGTCTGTGGCAGAATGTTTGGTTTTCCAACAAAACAAGGTGGAAACAATTAATACCCCGGGCCTTTTACAACCATTATCCATTCCAATTCAGCGTTGGGAGGAGATTTCCATGGATTTCATCATAGGGTTATCGAAGTTTGAAGGAAAGAGTGTCATCATGGTGATTGTCGATAGAATTACCAAGTACTCACACTTTTTTTCACTCTCACATCCTTTCAAATCCAATACAGTTGCTACCGCATTCATGGAGAGAGTTCAAAAGCTACATGGAATCCCAAAGATTATTGTAAGTGACAGAGATCCCATCTTCACTAGACATTTTTGGACAAAATTATTTTCTTTTTTGGGTACTCAATTGGCTCATTTATCATCTTATCATCCTCAATCTGATGGACAAACTGAGATAGTGAACAAATGCCTGGAAGGCTACCTTCGTTTATTTGTCTCTGATAAACAAACATAATGGTTCAAGTGGTTACCCTTGGCAGAATGGTGGTATAACACTTCCTTTCATACTGAAACAAAAATGGCACCATTTATGATGATTTATGGATATGACCCGTCGTTCATCACTTCTTCTCTAAAATAAAAATATAAGGTTCAAGCAGTGGAAGATCACATCGAGCATCAACAACAAGTTCTCCAACTCTTAAAGGACAACATAACCATGGCACATAATCGCATGAAACAACAAGGATATCAACATCGTAGTGAAAGAAGTTTTGAAGTAGGGGATTGGGTATTTTTAAGACAACAACCATACAAACAGATGTCCCTCAACCAAGCTAAGAAGGATAATAAATTATCACCAAAGTACTATGGCCCTTTTAAGGTGTTGCAAAATATTGGTACTATGGCATGCAAATTTGAGCTACCTGCATCTTCGCGAGTACACTTAGTTTTCCATGTTTCATTCTTAAAGAAGGTTATAGGTGACAATATCCCAGTTCAAACTATATTTTACCTGTGCTTCGGTGCAGGCCGAGGATATTTTAACTAGAACACATTTGCATTCCCAAAACAAACAATGAGCACATGTTCCTATTGCAATGAAAAGGTAACCATATTTGTGTGTGCACCCATAAACAAAATGAATGAACCCTTGGAGGTCCCAAAAAACATACATTTATAACAAGAATTTTCTTTTTCTTAGGAAATCCCCAAAAAATATAGGAACTTACGAACTAATTATTATATATATATATATATATATATATATATATATATATAT
>SNQJ01S0014609.1:64239-78270 GCA_010110895.2 Picea sitchensis
TGTTGAAAGTAATTACTTTCAACAGCACGCCACTTTGTAAACAACCGCTTCATAGTTGTGGAAAGCATGTACTTTCCACAGCGCGCCACCCACGGACTTTGATTGTCAGACCTTTTGAGATCGACCGCTTTCAACAGCGCACCCATTAATGAAAAGTGTCCCTTAGTTGTGGAAAGTTGACCATTTCCTCAGTGCACATCCAACTTTTGAACATAAGTTAGCTGTCAAAAATGAATTATGGAAATTTTGGAAAAGAAGACTTCATGGATCACATTATTTTCTAAAACAGAACCAAAAACCTAAGCTTAACAATTGCAGAAACTTTAAAAAATGACTTGAGGTAACAACCTATCACCTAGAATAGCAAATAAATCCACTATTTTATTTGAGGAGTTAACACTCTCCAATAACTATGATATGTGACTACTCACACCCACCCTCTTACATGAGTTTAAATGATTGGCTTCTCATACACTCAATAAACAAATACAAGGTTATACACAAAGATAATAATATTAGGAATGTGGTTTGGATTGATACCCATGAATAATTCCCCATTGGTCCCCTATCTCTTGTGGAATCATAGCCCCCCATCATTCTTCATATCTTTAATATCACAACCAACGATTATTACTTTTATTAATTATTTCAATTTTCATAATATGCAATTTGGCCCCTTTCCACATTAAATCAATACGAACCCTTTTCCCAACACATTGGCTCACCAGCCTAAATCACATTTATAAAATTTCATTATAGTTCATGGGGATGTTACATATCCTCCCCCTTATTTTTTCATTGTCCTCAGTGCACAACACCCTACAGGTGTTCATTCACTTTACAATTCTATCTCTCAGGCCATTAATCAATCATATGGGCTCCCCTGCGCAAAATCACACAGGAATTCCAGCCTAAACTAAATTACATAGGTTCTTTAGTCCAAAATCATAGACGCATAAGCACCCTGGCCCAAGAAAATATACATACATAGGAACTCCAACCCAAAAACCATAGATACTTAGGCTCCCTGGCCCAATCCCATGTAAGATAATTTTAACAATTCATTATTCTGATTGTTGTTCCTGAGTTTATACTTAAGGCTTCAAATTATAATGTCAAGGCATCCAAAAAATAAAGAGAGCTTTTAATATGAAAAGAAAATTAATTCTTTAGGGAAAGAAACTATGGCAGATTTCTAAGTTGTCTTTGCCTAGCTTCCCAATATTCATGGATGCTTATGTCATGTTCAATCATTGCCCATGAACGTTCAAGTTTCAACTCGGGTGTTAGCGGTCTCTAAGATGGTATTAAACAATTTTAATGCAATGTTGGTCTGATCTGTGAGGTCGGGCTCAATATTAGGCTATCTTGCAACATGTACAGTCATGGAGGAAAGAAAGTTAAAAGATATGTTGTTTTTTATGTTTGCCTTTTCTTGTCTTCAATTATATGAGGAAATCTCCTAAAATTGAATTAATGATATAACAATTTCAGAGGTCGTTTTTCGTGTCTAAGTCAAATCTGAAAATAATGAATGTTATGAGAGAAAAACATGAAGTTGTTAACAAAGTTAGGCATCAATCACAGAAGAATCTTACTTTTCTACAGAAGAAGAAAATAGATGAGAAACCTTTAATGAAGCATAAAATGTAGTAATCTAACTAACTCACAGGTATTGTATTTGCTAATAGCAAACACAGAGGAAAATCTGTAAACAATCAGATAACTAAATAAACATATAACCACAGTAGATGTAGTACTAAGTTGTGATTAGGAATTCATCAAAGACATATGAATAAATATGTTGGAATATGAAAGAACATAAGAACACATAACTCAAGATTGACAAAATATGGAGTCTCTGGTATGCATTTGTCTTAATTCTCGAAAAGGAGAGATCTCTCTATTACAATCGACCAGGGAAAAGCCTTCTTTAAGTCTTTTGAAATTATATTTATACAAAAGGTTACCAACCCTACATGGTTGGAATTCTCCTTACTCCTACATGCTAATGGTTACAAAATAAAAACTTGAACCGTTTCACTTGGTTACTTTCTATCTCTCTCTCATACCGGCAGAACGGGCATGCATGTGTTACTTCATCGATTATTTGAAGTACTTCCTTCACCTGGATCGAGACACTCAACGCACATGCTTAGAAATTGTACTAAAATTCTGACAGACTCTGTCACATTCTTTGCCTAAAAAATATACAGCTTTCTCTGTAATTTCGGCAACCTGTCTTCAATCCTTTTACCTTCAAAATTTATTGACTGCAACTGCAAATTTGACTTTACCAACCATCTATCCATTTGAGTGGCGTCAACTTATTTCAACTGTGAAACTTCAATCTGAGCTTCATTTAAGCTTTCTTTGATGTCCAGTTGATGCTTTAAAACATTGATTTGTCCGAGTACTCCAGAACAATCGTCCTTTCCAATGCCTAGTGATTTTTTATCTAGAAAATCAAAATCCTCTTCACAATCCTCCTTTATTTCTTTGGCCATTCTTTTACCCTCGGCTATATTGGCCTCCCATGTCTTTAGTATTATATCACCCCTGATTTGTTCTATGAAAGTCAATCTGGGAATTACTGGTACCTCTTCTCTAGCCGAAGATACGACTATTTTTTGAAAAGTGGTTAGGGTTGCATTAGCCTCTCTCTCTCTGAAAAAAATATTATCTAATGATTGATCCATCTCCCAAAAATAATCTTGGATGATCCCTACCTTAGAAAACAAGATTTGGTGTGTTCCTTCCAGCTTCTTATGCACTTCCAGTGTCTGAGCTTGAAACACTACTATATTTACAAATTTGCTTTCAGTAGAACTTAATTTAGCTTGTAGCTTCCTTACTAACTCTTCTTGTTGAATGACCTACCCTTGACTTTCTTGAGCAGTCTTGTGTATCTCTTCAATATCAGATTTAAGTTGTTGAATTTCTTGTCTGTATTTGGCTCTAGCCTGTTCAAGTCCTTTGCTGACCTCGCTTTTGATATTATTCTCTGTATTCCTTATTTGATCTCATAGCTGACTTATCATCTGATTCCTCTGCCTCAACCTTTCTTTCAGATTATAAACTGAGAATAAGTTGGTCATTGCAAAAGATTCCGGAGAGCCTGCCACCTCTGTAGCAAAATCTTCTTCTCCCAAATTTTTCCCATCTAATAATACTCTGTGCTTTTTTACCATTGCACCCTCTCTCATGTGCATTTCTTTCTTCACCACGACCTTTCTTTTCTTACTAAAAAATAAGTCGGTGGGAGGTATCTCCTCGACAGGGATAGGCGTGAAATCGCTTATGAACATTGCCTCTATATTAGGGTTTCCTCTGGTGAATTGTAATGGTGTGACAACCTCAATGGGGTTGCCAATTTCTGTGGATAACTTTTTCCCAGCTTCTTCAGTAGTTTATTTCTCAGGTGAAGATGACGGTCTATTGTCTCCTTTCTTTATTATTGTCTATTCTTGATCTTTTCCATGTTTGTCTAATATCTCTATCTCTGGGATATTTCCCTTCTGAGTCGAGACCTCGGATTTCTCCAGGGTTTCTTGTTTGGTAGATCTGCCAGCTTCTGGATTTTGGGTCTTTGTTTGTTGTGTATTTGGAGATTTTAGGCTTTGCCCTTGTAATACTTTGGGTAGGCCACTTCTTCAGTGTTTTTGGAAATTGTAAAACTCAACCATTTCACCAGGTAGCAGAGCTCGAACTCGGCTCAAAAATTCTTGGTAAGATCTTACCCCTCAGAACATTTCGTCATGAGGGGACTCTGCATGTTCATACTTTTTAATATTGCAACTGGCCATATGGTTTCCCACGACCCTCTGTGGGTCGTGCTTCTTGAATTCAATGTTAACTAGCTTTATCTCTGCTAAAGTTGCAGCCTCCACCTTGGAGTGACCGAAATCCAATAAGGAAAATGAACCAATAGACAAAGGAAAATATGGCCATACCTTTTTCTGCACGACTTTTAGCTCTTTGCTAATCCCACCGAGTACAGTTTGTTTCGCAACTTCACGACACACTAGTCTGTCTGGTGAAAATTGCGGTAATGCATATGGAGGGACCGAGAAACCGAAAACTCTAATATAAGAGAAATGTTCCTCTATGTACCAGTCTTCCACCTTACCCAAGCTAACCATAACCTTGTCTGAAATTCTTGGCGGTGGGTGACCAAATATAAAAATATGCATCGGCACCACTACCCAATTACAGATTTCACAAAAGAAATATTTTGCCTTGTCTTCCCAAAGCTTTGAATGGTAATCATGAATTGGTTCTACACTGTCTGGAGTCCAACTCCAGCTCATCAGCGGGAAAGGTATCATGAAACAGATATTGTCCATAACATAAGCTGACATAAAGAATGAAGTCGGTTTCCCTTTGGTTTTCTTCGTTTGGTATTCTGAGATCTCACTAGCCAGATTATCTGACAATATCTTTGCCCAGTCAAAATAAAATCCTTTCGCCACCGAGTGAATAATGGGAACCCATGGTAGAAAGAAATGGGTTGTGTTCTCTTTTCCATAAATTCTGCACATCATCATGGCTATATACATAGACTGTGGTTCAATCGATGAGATGGAATATACGTCGTGAGATTTGGCTATGAAATTTTCGGGGCGTGAACACCAGTCTTTGATCAGTTCGGAAAGACTCTTTCCATACTGATCACACTCCTTATTATTAAAATTCACTAGAAAACTGGCGTTATAAACGAAGTTTAATGTTGCAGACAATTTATACATGACTTGTATGTGTTCCGGTCGAAATGACCCAACAACTACTTTATGAGAGTTGAATATCATTCGAGTCGAGATATCTACATGATCTGGCACCCATCCAATCATGTCGGTGTAAGGTAAAATCCTCGACCTGGTTGCTATCTTATGCAATTTTGCTTGAGCGATAATCTTATATTTGGTAGATAAGTTATCCTTTTTCATTATCGCTTGAATCATCGGGACAGTTTACCACTTCGTATCGTATGGTGTTGAATACATGCGTCCAAGTTTTAACTATGTTTATACTTCTAAGAAAAGTATCAGAAATAACATCTGTGTTCTGTCCAGAACTTTCACCAACTGCTTTAGGCTCTTTCCATGGAGCCATGATATCAAATTCAGAGTTTTGTTACCTGTTACAGGGAATGAGAATGCATAAAACTAGTTATTTCGCTAAGCCATCTCTAAGAAAACAAGAAAGTGATTCAAAACTAAAAATCTTATTTGCCTTAAACGCATAAACCATGCGTATACCTTCACTGACAACACGTTTAATTACTCTAATAAAAAACATTTGGTCGTTAAAATCTGATCTTATTTGGAATCATATCCCTAAATCAGATATTAATGTCATTTATGGTCGATATCTCGGGGAAAGCACAGAATTTGAATGTATCCGAGTTAATTTTGAGCAATAGATTAATTATAGTATAATCCTCATTTAGTACCTTAATTAATCATACCTATCACTTAACCAAGTTTCGGCGTTTCGGGTCTCGGGGATCTTTAAAGCAGTTTAAACTAAGACTTGTGAAATGTGAAGTCGTGACAGATTTTAATTAACTATAATCATATTTAACTCTCTTAATTACTCGTGATTAGTTTTAAAATGTCGGGGTTTCAGGTATCGAGACTTCAAATCCTTTGTATGTAAGAGAATCATGAATCATGAAGTCATGACGAGATTTACTCTTTGTTAATCTTACTTAATCGTTAATGAACCCGGCTTAACATTTAATACTTTTGTGAGTTCGGGTATCGAGACTTCGAAGATGCTCAATATTGAACCTTCATACTTCGTGAAACACCAACTCCGGAAATTTCAAAAGCAAACCTTTATATAGATTGATTCATTAATTGAAAAGGTGGCTCCATAATATGCTAAGACATTTAAACCGTTGGATTGATCGAAAGACTTCATTTCGACGGTGATTATCCAAGTGCATTTGTGTGCTTTTTTATTTAAACAAAAATGAAATTTATTTTAGTCTAAGGTTTAGAAAAAATATATATGTTTCAACACTGACAACAATTCCAACAAGCATTCTTTCATTTTTCACGGCTTGCACTGTCTTTCTCTTTCTCTAGCTACAATATTCTTCATTCTTGTTGGTTCCCACAACAATTCCAACCAACAACTCTCTTTTCCCTCAACCTACACATCCCAAGGAAGTGTACCCCTTCTTTCCACTGCAGTCCTTCAGGATATACCACTTCCCTTCCAGGGTTCTAGTACAAGGTCGGACGAGAAGTCTCTGAGTTGTGGCTCCAGGAATTACAGCTGCAATATATTTTATACTTTATTGATTCCCACAACAATCCCAACCAACAATATCGCATTCCCCTCAACCTGCACAACCCAAGGAAGTGTACCCTTTCTCTGCATTGTAGTCCTTAAGGATATACCACTTCCCTTCTAAGGTTCCAGTGCCAGGTCGAACAAGAATTCTCTAAATTGTGGCTTCAGGAACTCCAATTGTGATAATGGAATCTCCAAATTTCAAATAGTTTCAATTGTGCGTCCACACAACATCTAAACACAACTCCAGTGGAAAGAAAATACACAATCATGGCATACTATCTCACACAATTTCCCATAACAATCAAACATAACACGAGAAACTTAACCATACATAGTGACGATTGAACATACACACCAAAGCATTCAATCCCACAAAACACATATGTAGAGAAATTATTCAGGCACAACAATCAATAAGGAACAAGGTAAAACTTAAAACACTCTTAACAAAAATCAACCCATCTTTTCAACATAATTAACTTAGCGATTATGTTATAAACATAAATATACATATATATAGATATTCATAACATAATAATTAATTAATAAACAATAACTATTAATAATGAAAGGACATGTCTCAAAGGACATGACTATTGGTTAAGGGCACCCCTATGTGGGTATATAAATGAGCCTTCATTCTCAATTCTATATCATCTTATCTTATCTATTCATATTTTATATATTATTCCTACACGGATTATTATGTTATATTCCAAGTATTTTAGATAATTCTCGTGTGAGTGAACTTTGTTCGTCTCAAATTACAATCACTTATTTATATGGTTGTTGCTCCACTTTATGACAACAACAAAAAAAATTGGTTCATTGTTCTCTTCTTGACACATTGTTATGATTGCAACCACCATGTCATATGCAGTATTGAGTTCCCTCCCCCTTTCCATTCTCACCCTCCAGGATCAAGCATCCCCTTCACTACTACACAGTCACTCAGGTGATCCATCGTTTGTCAAGGTGTTATTGCACAAGGGCAGCACCAACTCATTACCAAATTATTTACTATAAATCATAATGTGTGGTAATCATAGGGTTCTAGTGTCATAGTAGTGGCCTTACAAGATTTCCAGATTTAATAACCATCATCTCATCTGTATCACACACATACAGTCATTATGAGATATCATCGTAGAAATTTTACATATTAATTTCCAAATCTGTCTTACATATAGGGAACTAATTTTCTCAATCACATTTTTTCTTCTCAAAAAATTTGGCTCTTTGTAACAACAGGGATCTGTCTTCCTTATGGGCTTACACCACTTCCATATCTAAGATTGTTTTTCCTAAAAATTTTCTCATTTACTTTATCCAAACAAATTGTTAGCATATCATAACAATTTTCAATCATTAATTTCTCAAATTTGTTCTATACATGTAAATAAAGTTTCCATGCATGAGTTTTTTGCTCATTATGTTTGTCTCTTGCAGCAATAGATATCATCCTTCTTTATGGACTTACATCACTACCATATCCAAGACCAATCTTCCTGCAATTTCTCAACTTATTGAAGCCAAACAAGATTGTTAGCACTCAAGCATATTTCTGACAATTCATGAAATGATCTTAGAATTGTAATTTACAAGAAATTCAATCATTTACAACCATTATTCATATTATAAATGGAATTCAACCACTAATCATATTATCTATGATGAAACCATTATTCACTTCCACATATGTATTTAGTCCATGAAGTGATTCTCAGAATTATAGAAATCTGAAAATTCCATCACTTCGAACTATTATTCATATTAAATAGAACTAAACCTTCATTCCTCACATACGCATTACAACACCAAAAATTTTCATACTATAGTCAAACATTACCAATGTGTCAATGCCCAGGGCCACATTTACCCAACGCATCCTTGTATTAACTCTGAAATATCATATACCCATGGAATTTGTTGCTACCACAGGGGTATGCCTCCTGTCTTGTCTTGGTTATGATCTCGTAACCAACATAACACAATATGCAATTAAATTTCTCATAAATGCATTCAAGCAACAAATAATATTTCCATATTCAAGGCATCCTTCCTTTACACCAATTCAAATATTGATATTAGACTGAGGGAATTCTTACCTCCATTCCCTTCAACATGTATACATCATAACAACCCCAAAAGCATAAATGCATGGCTATTATCAATTTACTTGATGCTACTTGATCCCTTGGCATTCATAGAAGCTCAGTGGCTCCCTTCACTAATTCTATTGGCCAACATTTCCACCATCCTCATCATTTTGTCTTCATATGATGGATACCATAAGCAACAATATCATAATCATTCATTTCACGGATACACAATCCATCATTAGTTGTATTCAAACATCATAGTTTCATTATATATATATACTACTCTTGGTATATACTCATGACATCAACATGTATATATATATACTACTCTTGGTATATACTCATGACATCAACATGTTTAGGCATTTCCACATGCACAAACACACGTCAATATGCACCAAGCATTTGATATTTCATGCCTATATCATGCACATGCACTCTATTTTTATTGTATTCATCATGCATCAATTCTATCATGCACTCCAATGCATATTTATTTCAGATTTAATTAATTATTTATCTTTGTTTTCATAGATGGTTGTCTTTGAATTTTTTTAGAACCCTATTTCCCTGTTCACTTCTTTTTAGCTCAATTGTGCATTGTTATTCTACTCAATTGTGCACCACTGACCCTTATTATACACCTTCCAACCAAGCCCCGCTTGGTCATACTGCATTTCTAGCCACTAGATCCACTAGTGTTGTCATCCCACAACTTCTTTCTTCATGCAAAGAATCTTGTCCCAACATATTTTGGATATAATTATCAAAATTCATAGTGATGTAACATGCACTACTCTATATGAATATTTACATTCCCCGTTTCCTTGACCAAACCGGTCTTGAAGTACCATTATGAAATGTTCTTTAATTCCATTTTCCTAATACTCTTTATCATCCATGGCTTTGTTCAATTTTAAATACCTTTCTTCACTTCATTAAGTGATTCATTGTGAAGTATTGCTTGAAAACTCAAGACCACTCTACTCCAAAAGGAATGCTACACTCCTCCATTTGCACATGTACCCTACTTTTGCTATGCACTCTGATACTAGAGAAAACTCTCCTTCATTGGGAATTTTTTAGACAAAATGTGTTAGATCATATCTAACAATTCATTTTTACCGCATTCCCATGGTTTCACATAGACATGACTGATCCAGTCATAAGTCACACTTTATCTCATGATATCCTTTCTCCTTCTCTTTCAACAAGCTTTTTAACCTTCACTATATTTCTACCTTCAAGGCTATGGAGTCCTTCTTAACTCCATGTGCATGAAATGACTTTTCTCCCTTATTGGATTCATGACTTAATGTGAGAACATCTATTAATTTTACCGTGTAATCGGCTCTATAGCAGCTGAATATTATTATTCCCCTGTTCTTCCTTAGACCTTTGTCAACCTTCATCACCTGCCTTACAGTCATGCACTTTCATTTTACATCTCTTTGATGCTTCAGCTGACTGCACAATATAGAAATGTTTCTTTGTCCTATAGACACTAGATATAATCTATAATAGATCCACACAATTCTCAATTGTGGAATATTATCCTCTTTCTAGAAATTCCTTTCACACAACACTCTCTGCAGAGTGCTTATGTTTAATAACAATGCCCTGTTAGTAAGCTTAGCATTTATTTATGTATCAAAAATATTTCACTTCAAGTGTGCCTCTAGGCTTATGCATATGTACTATCCTAAGAATATACACTCTTCCTTACGCAAAAATCATCTTTAGCACTCACCTCTATCGTTTGGGAGAGTTTCTCCAAACTTTGACACTATTTGGAGAAACCTTCACATTGAGTAATTGCATGGCTCTTGGAATCCAATTCCACTTTCCATTACTTGAATTGTATATATTTATTTACGCAACCAACTTCTACAAGATATTCCATGTTTTCATTACTCTTATATTCAATCCTAGGCTTGAATTTACCTAGCTATACCCCTAATTATGTACCATGTACAAACAACCGTTTTTGTTAGATTTATACATAGTATAGAAATTTTGTCAAATAATGTTACAGGTCATATTTTATCCAAATTTATGAAGGAAAGAATGCCCCAAATCAAAATTATTATTCCTTATATGCATTCCTCTCTGAAATATATTTCCAATGGTTATGCTCATGCCTCAATATGAGTTCTGAGCAAAAAATTACAATATCTACATCCTGCAATTTCCATTCATTTACTGCTACAACAATCTCTTTATCATTTTCTAAGAAAATATAATTCCCAATTCAAAATTTTGGGTTATAAAATTTCTTCTACTCCTCAATACCTTTCCAACAATTATTTGTTTTCTCAAATCTGAGCTCTGAGCTTAAAGTTATGGTACAAAGAAGTTTTTATTGTTTTACCCAATTTATCCATGTATGCTAAAGGTGTCTTATTTCACTCCCAACACATTTTTAGGTACCCATAACCAAAATATGAATTCACCGTTGGCTTTTATAGGTCATAATATTTTCATCGACTACTCTTATGCCCCAAATGGACTTCTCAGCATGGATTTATGCCTTCCAAAAGTAAATTTGGTGCAAAAATTTTAACCTCACTATTTTGGTTGTAACTTTCTCGTACGAGCTCTGTTTTGCGAACTGTTTAGCTCGTTGGATATCTCTCTTTGAGTTCTTCTATTTGATCTGAAAATACAAAGAATTCCTTTGTACTCTCCATTTGTGTGGATTTCAACTACCTAAAAACATCGTTGAAGACCTCAAAAATGCCCCGCAAGTTAATGACCTTCAAAAGCCACACATTTTCACATAAAATCGATTGTCTTACTACTCTAACAACCCCTTAAATCGGAGTCGTTGATCTCAAATTGTATGGAATCTGAGCCATTGATATATAGTACATCATCCATCGGCAACCGACATTCTCCTTTGGGTGCGCACAACATTTTCCCAAAACTATCAACCCGACTGTCGGCCATCGACCCAATTCCCCGACGATCGATTTGCACATAATTCTAAATCAACCGATTCAACCGTCGTTCATCATAAATATTCGTTAGAAAATGGAACCCCTCATTGGTTCGACCGATGCCCAACCATCGGTCCATTAGCGATCGATGATCCCTGACGAATTTCAAAACTACTTCGCCAAATCAGTCGATCTAACCATCGGCCACTTTTAGGCTGACGTGGCAATTGTTGATGTGGCATGACACGTGGATGTTTATGTGGCATGAAACGTCATCCCAAGGTGTTAAATTGGGTGATGTGGAATGGCATGTATATGATGATGGCATCATCCTCTTTTCCTTCATCAGTGATCGACCACTTCTCTTGAACAAATGAAAACTCTCATCACAATCCGTCGATCCCTGATTCATCAGTGATTGGCAATCAACAGTCCCCCTGGATTCATGAAACCTTCGTCATATTCTTATGATCCCTGACCATGGACGACCAACGATCCTCCTTGGTCGTTTGAAACCTTCTCCAATTTCTTCTGATCCCAGAATGTCGGCCATCGACAAGTTTTGTTGGTAAACCTTGACACTAAGAAATTTTGGCCAAAATATGTCGATCTCCGACCATCGACCATCTGTGATCGGAGCTTCCTTCTAGCCAAAACCACTCTTCTCCAAACTCATCAATTCAACCATCGTACATTGGTGATTTATGTCCACAAACTTAAAACTCTCCACAAATTTCTCCAATTTGACCATCACTCATCGACGAATACAGTTGGAGAACTTCAACAGTTCTGATCAAATTCCAGGTGAATCTGGACCATCGATTTCCTTCAACATTGAACCGTCGAAATTGAATCTCGGTCATTGATTTGTTCGACCTTTCAAAAAAATCAAACCTTGTGGATTTTTAAATATGTTAAGATGAATATCAGTCGTCGATCTTGATATCATAAGCAATCTTGGTCGTTGATCCACCAAACTACCTGTAATTCTACAACAATCATTAAAAATCGAAATTTGACCATTCCAAGTCGAATTTGGCTCTGAAACTTGCATATTAACTTCATTAAATTATCTTAAACAATTATGATTCATTCTAACATGAATATTGACCACGAATTTTGGGATTTGACTATGATTTTCTCCCATTTTCCCCCAATTTCTCCATAGGAAAATCTATAGCAGCAAATTTTACCCAAGTTGCACTGGTTTTTGGCCCATACGGGTCCAGTGTTGAACCAATATCTCTGATACCACTTTGTAACATACACAACCTCCACCTGAGCAACATTACGTGAAGAAACTCATTAAAATTAATATATTTCAACTAGATATTTTCCTGTAACTTATCAGCTGCAGATCACACACAGATTTGACCATTGGATTAATACTATAGTTCTAAATGCATATAACAATGTATATTAAAACATGAATGGAATTTTTTAGGAAAGCAAGAACTACATAGCATTCATATAAACCATTTACATAGTGGAATAACATAATAACATAACATAAACATTTATTTGTTAATGATTAACCAACTGGATGCAAACGAAGGATGAACCTCCCAGCCATAGGCACTACTATTCATTTTCTCTCACCAATAGGCTACCCCCAAGTTGAGGCTATGAGTCCACAAGGAGATCTGGCCCACTGGTTGTCCACTTTCCACACACCGTAGCCCCAAAACCCAAGTTCTACTCCCACAGCAGTTCCAATCCTCTAGCTCTCTCTCTTCCCCACAACCTGTACAACCCAAGGAATATTCCCCCTTCATTTCTCACAGTCCCTTGGGTTGTATCATTCATTTATCAGGTCCACTAGTGCATTCGGTTGGCTCAGAATCACTCAGTTGGGAACTCTAGGAACTCTCATTTGTTTTAAGTTTTCTCACAACAACCTTCACAAGGCTATGAGTCATTTTCTCCACATAAAATTGCACCACGGTTTCACAACCTGATTTATAGGAACACGTGTCTCTTTCTCAGCATAAAAACATATCCAAACAATGGTTTCCTTCAAGTATACCATGGTTGGTCCTCTTCCTAACCCTTTGCTCCTTTACTGCCCAAAATTTGCATCTAAAAATTGTCCCTAATCTACATATGAATTTCCTCTTCTTCCTTGCTTGCTTGACTCACACTCTTCTCAAGGATGATTGTACTTCAGCCCATGCTCTCCAATAACTATGAGATGTGACTATTCACACCCACCCTCCTACATGAGTTTAAATGATTAGCTTCTCATACTCTCAATCAATAAATACAAGGTTATACACAAAGATAATAATTTAAGGAATGTGTATTGGATTAATACCCATGAATAATTCTCCCTTGTTGCCCTCTGTCTTGTGGAATCATAGCCCCCAATTTTTTTCATCTCTTTCGTATCGCAAACAGTGATTATTACTTTTATTAATTATTTCAATGTTCATAATATGTAATTCATCCCCTGGCCGCATTAAATCAATACAAGCCCTTAACCCAACACATCGGCTCACTAGCCTAAATTACATTTATACAATTGCATTATAATTCATGGGGATTAGAAATGGGGTTGTTTGTAATGTTCATGACTTGGCTAGTCTAGGAAATGCTGCTAATGTGTGTGTAGGATCAAAGGTTTACAACATATAAATGATCATACAAATAATAAATGCGACAAAGGACTGCAAGTTTGTATTATG
>SNQJ01S0014609.1:78280-101305 GCA_010110895.2 Picea sitchensis
CAAATAATGAAATATTGTAAAGTCAGCCTTGTCGGTTGTTTTTAATGACCTAATTGTTAATTAAAGGTCATAGAGATGATATAAATTGAGGACGTTTTACCCTCATTTGGACATAACACAACTTGCTCTCTTGTGAGAGTGACACTTTTTATCTTTTGTATTGGATATTTTCTCTTGGAGTGAGGCACTACACTTGAGGAGGATCATTTTTGGCATGCATATGGTGTTTTTGTCATTGGAAGGTTTACAACTAGGGTTTGATAAGCTTTTTCATGGATTTGTAAGTGTTTTTCTCATCAAAACTTCTTGATTGAATGGTTGTTGATTAAATATCTTACATGTATAGTTACATTGTTATTCTTATGCTTAATCATTGAAACCCTAGGGAGCCAACACACAAGTAGGTCGTGGCTTCATGTCCCCATGATAAAAACTTGTTTAGCCATTGATTAAAGAATGTTTAGCCTAGCCATAGCTACACTAGCCATTCTTTTTTCTGAGTTAGCTTTGGATATAAGTTGAAAAAAGAGGACGTCCTAGGGCTAATTGAGTTTACACCTAGGGTTTGGACTCTTAGGGTTTGAAAAGCCTTGTCCCCAAGCAACACTTTTCAGCCCTAGACTTATATTTTAAAGCTAGTCGTTTTGCCAAAGAGTTCTAAGGAAAGAGGGAGGAGCATGAGGCCTAGATTTAGCTACACCGGAATGAGCCTCCTCCCCTTAGGGTTTTGACTTGGTGGCCTTTCCATTGCAGCACCATCAAGCCTAACTCTCTCACCCTTAGATTTAGATTCTCCCAAGCCATTAGCCTTACTCCTTGACTCCATTTACCCTAAGGCACTAGTCTAAGAAAAAAATGTTGAGATCTTTGTGTTAGAAACAACCTCTTTCAAACTCTTAATTTGAAACCCTAACTAACCCTAACAATTTTACTAACCCTAACTAGCAAACTCTTAATTTGAAACCCTAACTCCTAACAATTTTACTAACCTTAACTAGCTAGATGACGCCATGCCTATATTGAACTTTTGATTGGTGTAAAAAATTGTATTAGGTCATCCTTTAATTGGTATTGATGTGTTGAATCTTTTCATTCAATTTGCAAAACGCCCACTTCCTTGCCCACCAAAACTAACCTAAATTAGGGTTGACGCCAATTTTGTAGCAGCAAAGAATCTTTGATGACGCTGCTCCTTTTGACCCGCAGGTTTAGGTGTAAGACTTTGTGACTTGGTTGGCATTGAAGTATAAATTACTTTCTTGGGTTTAGTGCAAACGTCTACTTTGCCTTCCAAAACTAGTAAGCATAGAGTTAGGGCCGACGTACCCTTTAATCGCATATGACGCTAAAGAACACATTTTATGTATGGGTAGATTTATTGCATTGAGAAATGATAAGGACCGGGATTTTATACATTGAATCCATAGTTTCAATTTGTATTTATTGGAAGAAGTGTTATAAGCCTTTATCTTTGTTTTGAAATCATTGACTTGGCCAATAATTACATGTGTTATTGCTCATATGTATCAAATATAATGATATTGTATACTAACGTCCATCGCAAGACACTTCCTTTAGTTTTATTTTGCCTTGTCTCGCAAACAGTGCCTTCGGAAGATATTCTCCTTGCCTATCATTTTGGCAAGAACTGCGGAAGGGAAAGTTTGTCTAACTCCTTTGAAGCCTTACACTCGATCCTTTTCCTTCCGTGAACCCCAGATTACTAGGACGCCTCCCTTGGGATTTGCCACCCTAAACAGAAAGAGCTCCCATCGAAAGTGGACAAGCAAGGGGAAGCTCCTATTACGCCGCTTGAGCCTTGACTCCAAGCTACCTAAACCTTTCCTAAAAAACTGTGCAATAACATTTTGGCTTTGTCTGGGAAGATTGAGTTTATTTTCCTCAACGACATACCTTGGTAAGCCTTGCTTTAGAAGCCTTTCTGGTAAGCTTTTACTCCAAGCGACTCCAGTACCTTTTTTTTCCCTATTATTTGGTAGTTTCAAGAAACTATTTGGCTTAACACCTGATCATGATGAAGCCAACAATGACTCTACAATGGGACACAGGAAACTACAAGCCTTTAGATATGAGAAATTGGATATCCCAGAAAATACTTCCTCCTCGTTAAGGAGGATTTCCTTCCCTCGATTTGTTGGCATCAATAGAGAATGTCTTGAATCTCACATGAGAAGATTTTGGGAATTATTTGAATACTTCCCTATCGATGATGAGGTTGAGGACGTGGCGATGAAACTTTTCAAGCCCCTACACGGAGGAGGCCAAGATGGTATGATAGTCCCAGTCACAAAGATCACCCTATGGATCGCTTTGAAGAAGTTTTCTTGCTTAAATGGTCCATGAATATAGAAGACATACAATCATTATGAAAAAGCTTGAAGTCATAAGACAAACAGAGTCTGATATTGTCAAATCTTTTGGGTCTAGGTTCAAGAGATTGCTTTAGCATATCTAATAAAGCCACTGACCAAGAGAAATACTTTGTCTACCTCTATACTAAAGGACTTCATGCGGACTTTTGAGCTTCCTTCTAAGTAAAAGGAATCCAAAGACACTTTTAAGCCTCGCTGTCATGGCCATTCGAATTGAAAAGAATCTCTCCTTGACCAGTGCCAATGCCATGGACATTCTCAGCCTTTGATAAAACTGGTCTCCCATGGAAGCTTTGTTGAAGATATGCAGAGAGAGGGGAACAAGTTTTCAACTAGCATAATGAAGACATGGATGAGGAGCAAGAAACCGAAAAGGATGATGAAGTGTCCACTTGTGCTCCTCCTATTGATGAAGACGTGCAAGCCCTGTTGCTTCCCGCATGTTAAAGTGAAGATGAGGTTAGCTATTTTCCACTTCAAAGTTCTAATGATACCGTGTCTCTTAATTCGGGTGATGAAGGAAATGAGCATCTGGACGGCGAAGTCCTTGGTCGTGGCAATTAAAGCAACTACGAGGATGAAGAAACAACACATACCGAGAACATCAAGCCCTCAAATACCTCGTGCACAAGAAGAAACAAGGAGTTACCCTCCTATCCTAAATTCCACGATGCTTTACCAGATGAAAAGAAGGAGGAGGATGAAATTTTAAGTCTTACAAATCCCGCATGCTATGACACAAATAGTGAAGTACTAACCACTGCAGCATGACACTCCTTTTAGTTTTATTTGCCTTGTCTCGCAAATCGGTGCCATCCAGTGGAAGAACTACTCCTGACTATCATTTGCAGTAACTGCGAAGGGAGCTTGCCTTAACCTCAGTTTACACCTCGATCCTTTTCCCTTCTAACCCTGTGTTACTAGGACGCCTCCCTGGGATTTTCCACTCCTAAATAGAAAGAGCTCCCCGCACGAGGTGAAAGTGGGTGGGGAAGCTCCTGCCACTTGAGCCTTGACTCCAAGCTACCTAAACTTTCCTACAAACCGTATATACAAGCTCAAGGTCATTTTCCGAATATAACAATTCGCGGATCGTGACTTAAAAGCGCTTTTAAGCATTTCTAGTTCAATGTCACTTTCTGAATTTAACATCTGTGACTGGGGTGACTTCTAGTAAAGTGTTGTTAACTCTGTTAGCTCAATGTCACTTTTCCAAATAACACCCGCGGACCGGAGGGACCTCTAGTAACCCTGCTTACTCCTTTCTGGCCCTAGCTATAGTCTAACAGGGTAGTTTAGACCATTAAGCCTCTTTGGAGCTCCTATTTGGAAAGGGACATAGCCCCTCCTTCCTCGAAATTGCTTGTTCCTCAAGCACACTACCTGTGGTAAGCCAGAACACCGCCGCTTTCTCCCAAGTAGCGCCCTCTAATGGAAGCCCTCTCCATCTCATCAAACACCCTCGATGACTCTCGCCTAGTTTCGCCTCGAATTCCAAACCTCCTCCTTTAACTAACTCCAATTGTCCTCCTCATCAATCTGGGAGCCTTCTAATGTAAGGTGCTAGTGAATTGTCCTAATTCCGCTTTTTAGGCAAGACACGTAGACAAGCATGAATCTTGATCTCTTTTGGAAGCTCTAGCTCGTAAGCAGCCTTGCCTACTCGGCGCATGATTTTGTAGGGACCATAAAATCCAGGCTTGAGATTTTCGGCTCCACTCTTCCTCAGAGATCACCAGAGGGTTGGAGCTTCAAGAAAACCAAATCTCCAACTCAAAGCTGCGCTCTATCCTGTGCCTATCTACATACATATTCTACTAATTTTGGGTGACCTGCAAGTTCTCCTTTAGGACTTTCAAGATGTCTTTACTTTCCTTCAACTAGTGTTTGGCCTTGGGAGCTCTACTCTCCCAAGGCCAAGTCGACGCCAAAGTGGGTGAGTGAATCATATCCATATAATGCTCGAAGGGTGTCATACCAATGGACACATGGAAGGTGGTGTTGTAGCAATGTTCCCTAAATGCAACCACTTTACCCATGTTCTCTGCTGTCCTCCTACATAGTTCCTCAAATACCCTTTCAACCCACTTGTTGACAATCCTACCATTTCCCATCCTGCCTCGAGGGTGATGAAGTTGGTGCTAGTGTCAAATTGGGTCTCCCCACCAACCAAACAAATTCTCTCCAAAATGCCTTATGAACCGATCACCTCACACGACGATGTGCCGGAAACTCATGAAGTCCAAAGACCTCCTCAAGAAATCTCGCCACTGAACCCGCTGTACTTTGTTGAAAAGGTATGAGAAGTGAGTAAACTTGGTCAACCTGTCAACCACTACATAGATGCGCCTTACCTCGACCTTGGGTAGACCGGGTGATGAAGTCCATAGATATACTCTCCTATATTTGCTCTGGAATGGGGAGTGGAATGGGGAGTGGCTGAAGTAAATCTGTTGGAAGAGCATGCTCTGAATTGTTCTACTGGAAAGTCACACACTCACTAACGTGTCCCATAACGCCTTGTCGAGTCCTTCCATGAGAACCTCTCTCGATTTTGTCTATAGGTTTTGAAACCCTTTGATGGCCTCGTTAGAGGAATCAAGAATCAAGGGTGAGGTTTTTCTTCTTAAGCCCTGAATCGGCACCAAGTAGACTCTATCCTTGTAAAATAGACATCGTCAATGACCCTATACACGTCATCCTATATCTTCCCATCCATCACCTCATACAAGCTAACTTGTTCTGGGAATATTCCATTAACAAGTGGGGTTTCCACCCACTCAAATCTCCATCAAAGAACATACATGTGTCTCCTCGATAGTGCATCGCCATAATGCTATTCTTCCCCTTGACATACTTATGTCAAAAGTCGTATCGCCTCAGAATACCTTCGCTACCCATTTCAAGCATGCTCATCGGAAATTCCTTTGCTCAAGGAAATATTTCAAATCATAGATCGGTCTTTGACTCAAGTGAATTTGTTGCCTTACCCAAATATTGTTCAACTTGGTCAGTACGCATGATTGCCACATTTCTTTGTCATAGCTGGGAGGCTAACCTCTTAGGGGTTGATTGCTTTCAAGCTCAATACAATGGTGTCTCTCTGCAGACCGTGCGCCCAATCCTTCGCTTGATGCGCCGCTAATTCTTAGTACAAATGGTGGTGAAGTCTGAGTGCCAACATCGACAAGTGCCATGAATTCCTTCATGTGATCAAAGGTTTCAGATTTCTCGGTCCATATGAAGCGCTCTCATGCTTTGGTAAGATCTCATGTTACCGTGCTCCAAGCCGTGAGAAAACTCTGCATTAAACCACTGTATTAGCCGGACAACCCAAAGCACCTCCTAATTTCACACGTTTTACGCCGCTGCAATCGAATGGCTCTTAATCTTTCTTGGTGCAATTGTGACTTCGTGTACCATGGAGATGGTCAAGTAAAGCATATCTTTCATACCAAACTCACACTTGACTCTTTGGCATATACTAGTCGTGCCTTTCATGATGTCAATAATTTATCCAAAGTTCATGTGTTTTGCCATGACCGCTATAGATCAAGATGTCGGCCAAGAAAACCAAGATCATTTCCTTAATCGGGATCCTCAATATATGGTTCATGTAAGATCGACTGAAGGAGTAATATAGCCTAAATGGTATAATCCAGAACCTTCAGTGTCCAAAATGAGACGAAATGTCATTTCAAGGTCTCCGCCGGATGTCATTGACTGTGATATCCAGAGATCAATTTTTGAAAAAGGAAAACTCCGCCCATGCAAGCTCATCCATCAACTCAATGCGGGATAGGGGTACCGCATTTTTGTTTTCTTTGTTCATGATCGCAATCAATGCACTTGCTCATGGTGCCATCCTTCTTCGTAACTAAGACAACTGAAGAAGAAATGGGTTGCTGCTCGGTCTGATGTGTCTCATCGCCACAATAATTCCTTGATTGTCTTCTCTATATCATACTTGAACCTCCTAGGATGACGATAGGGTTGTGTGATCATAGGTTTTTTCCCCTCCTCTAACTCAATGGTGCTCAAAACCCTCAATGTGCGGTCTCCTGCGGACGCCTTCAAAGACCGATGATGCCGTCCCACAACTCCTTGATCTCGCGGTATTGTTGTTTTAATCTTTTGAATCCTTTTTGAGTAGTGGATCACGGTCAGATATGCTACCTCCCATGCCCAACATCCTCTCCATCCTCTTGTTTGAAACTGTCCTAGGTTCTCCTGTTGTCATACCTCTTATAAAAACCTTCTTCCCATCCTGACCTCTAAATCCCATTTCCAAGGTTTGGTAGTTAGTAGTGATTTTCCCAAGGTAATCATCCATCGAATCTCCTAACACCACATCTTTGTCCTATAGGTCAACCACATAAAATGTGTTCCTCACCGTAGAAGTTGCCTCAATTCATCTCTAGTTTGGAATTCTCGTTTTAGACACTCTACTGCGGTGGGCTATCTCATACCGCAACATCAAAACCCCTAAACCCTCTCCGCCCCCGAAGTTCCCATCTCGATACTAGTGAAGCACCGATGAAGTTGTGGGTGGCCCCACCATCATTCAGGGCGATTTCCGTTCTGAATAATCCATCTGATACGGAGGGTATCATACTCGGGAACACTAGAAAGGGTCGCTACAACTCCTCCCTTTGTTGGTTTCTCCCTGCTAGCTCAAAGCCCCGGTTGTGGGACTACTGGTGGATGGGCTCCTGCTGGTGTCGTTGGTCTACGGGGAGGCTTCTTCTCTGCTGGTGCTGACTCCTCTCAACTAGTGGATCCATTGTCTTCTCCTCCTCCTCACCATCCACATTGTCTGTCAAGTACCTTCAATATAATGAATCTCTCCTTGCCCATGCACCAATGGCATGGGACCCATGATCTCTGCAGAAATAGCGCAAAGCTTCTTCCTCATAAGATTCTAGTCTCTCATCCAACTTCTCCTTTCCATTCTCTCTAGAATGTCTTCCTCGCCTTGATCCCTCTGGGGCAAAATGGTTTGGAGAAAGTTTAGTCTTTGGCACCGAGTCTCCCAGATCTCGAAATAAGGGATGGCATCCCTGTAAAGTGGGGAGGCCCGTGATGCTCTTCACCTATCCTCTTAAAGGATCTCAGGAGTCCTTCCCGTGGAATAGTATGATCATCCCGGGTTCCGAGGCATTCAGCATCGCCGCACGGCTACTCCGCCGAAAATCTGTAATGAACGCCAAGCAGCTTGTTCTATTCAGGTCTAGATCCCTGAATTGTATCTCGAGATCCTTCCTGTAAAATTTGTCCATGAGCCTATCTGTAACTCGCTATAGGAGGTGATGTGATTGTCGTCCAATGTCACCATTCCATGATACCACCACTGCGGTGCCTCACCTCCAAGTGTAAGGTTGTGAAATTGATGGCCTCCTCGTCTCTACCATATCCGGGTTGAGCTTGTAATACGGTCTTAGCTTCACTCCAAGCTCTAGCGGCAGTATTTGGATGATCCGTACAAAGAAGGTATGGTGAGTTTACTAACTTTTCGAATGAAATCAATGTTATACCCATGTTGTTGTTGCGGTCCTCCCCTCTACGGCTCTCAGGGGCGGTTCATGAGTCTGAGTCCAAAATACTCAACTAGGGTCAAGGTCCTCACGAATTATGGCTCCAGCGGCCGCGATACTTCCGAGCACTGCGAATGTCCTCTATGTGTGGATGGTCTGCGGCTATCGAGACCAGGCTGCCACGGGTTGCTCGGAAACTAGGCAACAACGGACGGAATCCGAGGTATACGTATGAAAGTGACTGGGCCCATCATTTCCTTGACTTCCCATGCAATGCATGTGGGCCTTGAGTGCCCAAAACATCTATCATAGCTAGTCTATCTGCTACCTAAGACAAATACTGGGACATGGTCTGCTAGCTAGCTAGCATATCACTAATAAAATGCATGAAGGCTATGTCTAGATCCACTAGGGCCTTACCACAGCCCTCTGGTCACTCATACCTGCCACCTAGCCTCTTCTCTTCGCTTTCAAGGCTTCACCAAGGCTCGCCGCTCGCTTCTAAGTGCCTTCTTCCTCTTCCTTCCGAACTGAGGAAAGGAAGGGTGTTAGGTATGCCCCTTTACCTTCATACATTGTATCGTGATATATTCACAATTTGATCACTTTATCTCTGCTCTTTTCTCATTGTCTATGTATTCTTAGTCACGTCAAGGTGACTAAAGCTCTGAGAATAATGTGAATGTTCTTGACTTGGCTAGTCTAGAAAACGCTGCTAATGTGTGTGTAGTATCAAAGGTTTACAACATATAAAATGATCATACAAATAATAAATGCATAAAGGACTGCAAGTTTGTATTATGATATCTCTCGCGGGATTACAAAATGGTCGAATGCAAATGAATACCGGATAATACTTGACTAGATCAATGATACAGGATCTTAGCCGAATATAACAGAAATGCTACGCTTATCAACACATTGACTGCAAGACAAAAGGGTTTTAGTCGAATAATAACAGCAATCATGAATGACATCAGCTATTCTAGATCAAAAGATAAAAGGATCTTAGCCGAATACAAATAAGCAACTAGTGATAATACCCGGAATATGGGAGCATCAAGAATGATGGAAGACCTTGATGATCTTCCCGGCGACTAGGTGTGTCTTTCAACACCGAATCAACCAACTAGTGTCTTCCTCCGGGAATACACAGAACTATCTCTCCCGAGATGCCTTCCTCAATGACAAGCCAGCACTGCGATAATGATGAATTAGGTCTTTGACTCTTCTCTTATAGCTTTTCCAAACCCTAATTCACTACTGAAAACCTAATTCAATTTAACTTCTATTTTTAGCTCTATAATGACTCTAAAAGCTTGTTAACTCTTGTTAGCTCAATGTCACTTTCTCCTAATATAACACCCCATGACTGGGGTGACCTTCTAGTAAAGTGTTGTTAATCCTTTTGTTAGTCTAATGTCATTTCTTCCTAATATACATTCAGGATCGGGTGACTTTAGTAAAGCTGCTATTAACCTTGTTAGCTCAATGTCACTTTCAATCATAACTGGATCGAGGACCTCTAGTAGGTAACCCCTGCTTACCCTCTTGACCCCTCGGCTATAGTCTAACTAGGGTGGTTTAGACCATTAAGCCTCCTCTTCCGAGCTCCTATTTGAAAGGGACATTACATTGTTACACCCAAGGCTACCCTCAACCTTTGATTGTATTCCCTTAATGTATATATGTCTATTGTTGCTTCATATGGGAAATGAATGCTCTGTCCTACATATTTTTTAGCTCATTTCGATGTCTCTCTGGGGTGATGAGGCCATGTTCATATGATTAGGTTTCTTGTCTCCATTTAGCTACTTCAAAAATAACAATAACTAGATAAGAATGAAGGCTCTCAATTTCCATTAATGTGTCATCAAGAGGATGGGGTTTAAAAATTAAATTTACATGACATTCTACATCTAGATTCTACATTCCAGGGCTCAACTAACATTATACTTATAGGATTCGTGATTCAACTATGGAAATAGGACCATCCTCCTCTCTATCTTAACTCCCCAGTTCAAATCAATGTCATTGCTAACAGGTTCAAGAGTAGTACCAACAGGGGGGATTCGACCATTGGTTCTGTAGTCGGTTCCATTTATGTTTAGCTGGTATCCCCCGCCTTAATTTCTTCATTGAGTTTTCCTTTGAAATGCTCTCTTATCCTCTACGTGACCCTTGGTTTTATTTTCTTTGGTTGTATCGTTTTCTCTTATGGAAGTTCCCCTTCTATCTTCCAATGTGGAGATGTAACCACTGCATTTTTTGTTCCTAGTTCTCCATTTCACTGATTTCCTCCTGAGTAGATCATGTCTTGTTACGTTGTAATGCATTTAGTATCAACAATNGTTTTCTCTTATGGAAGTTCCCCTTCTATCTTCCAATGTGGAGATGTAACCACTGCATTTTTTGTTCCTAGTTCTCCATTTCACTGATTTCCTCCTGAGTAGATCATGTCTTGTTACGTTGTAATGCATTTAGTATCAACAATTGAACAAGTTCATGGTGAGATAAGGTATGATTCCTGCCTGCTTGGACACCCTGCACCTCATTGATTTTCTTTTGTTGTTCTATTTTTAAATTAAAGGGAAGCCCATCAACACATTGGTTTTCAAATTTCCTTTGTCCTATGGTCCTCAAAAGTTTTCACCACATGATTATTGATCTAGGAGGATCTAAGGAACGCTCATAGAGGTAGAACATGATTTGAAACACTCACGGAGGTCCCAAGGGGTCTAGAAAATCTCAAACTTTGATTGTCTCACATTATTGATAAAAATGACATCATTGCATAGAGCTCGTTGTTGGCTTTCCAACGACACAAGCAACAAGTCAAACAGAGCTCGTATGCAAAAGTTATGAGCAGTCAAAGTTTGGTAAAACCAGGTAAAAAGTCACCAAAGTCAAAGTGACATGTGTCACCACTACAAGGGTGACATGTAGCACATGGTCGTACAACAAGTGACATGGCATATCCAATTGGTCGTTGACAGGGTAGACCATACATCCAAATGGTCGAATAAAATGTTGACAAGTTGCATAGGAGAGCCAATGAGAGGTTGCCATGTGGTAGCCTCCCATTAGCCTATAATGGATAAAGTTATGTAAAATTATGGAGTCAGCAAGAGTTGAAAAGGGTTGAACTTGTGACCTCCATAAACCTCCCAAAGTCTTAACAAAGCCTCCATTACCATCACAACACTCTAATGTTTCTTAGCATTACATGTTGTAATATTTTATTTAAATTGAGTTAAAGTTCCATTTTGGGGAGAAAAGGGACCAAGACTAGCCCCAACCCCAACTCTTAGTTTATATGTATTTCCATGCGACCAATACCTAAGTTGTGGGGGGCTTAACGAACTTTGAATTGTCATAAGCATATAAATATATGGTTATATACCATATATAACAAACAAAAACGAAATATGCCATATATAAAGGATCCGTGGGTTTTGAACCCCAGACCTTTCGCCCAACCAAGGACTCATCATAACCTTCGCCAACCACTATGCCAAATATAGCATTTTTTACAACAACTCTAAACAAATTGCATTTATTAAGATGTTGACGTCAACGTGGAGTTCATGTACGGTTGGGGGCCCGTGGCCTATTTAATGGGCGTGGATGCTAATGCCTGACACACATCTCAAGACGTACATATATTGATGCAAGGAACACATTCCAAGGTAGTACAAACTACTTAAAAGTACGTGCGGGAAAATCCTAGTTTATGTGTTGCATGGAAAAGTGTGCCATAAGGTATATTGTCCACACCTAGGCAAGTTTATACTCGTTGGATTCATTTTTTTGCAAGGATCATGAATTTGAATTTTTTTTTTGTGATCAGAGGTCATTTGTAAAAGTCTTAGTCTAAATTGTCATTAATGAGCTTTTGGTGCATTGTTTTGCATGCCAAAGAGGATAAAATTGAGTCTATTTGGAATTTGGTCGACTTTATAATCAAATTTCTCAAAATTTCGCAAGGATTTCAATGGTTTACTTATTTTCTTGTTTTGAGTAGTAGAATTAAAGAAAGTCCATAAAATTGGTTTTTTAATGCGCCATATCGTAATGCAATTTGGTATTTTGAGATGATGGAGAACAATCATGCTAGTTAAAGGGACTTGAAGATGAAATAATATATGTCATCAATATATGTAATTTGAGTTCTTTTATTTTTTGTTGTGTCATCTCAAGAATATGCAAATTATTCTTTAAGTTGTTCATCAGTATTAATGAAGTTTATGGACAAGTGAGCATATTCACATGTGTTTTTGCAAATAATCAAGCGATCTTTATTTACTGAATCTGGTCGGATGTTTATGTGTATTTAAGAGTTATTTTTACATCAAAGGATTTTCTGATCAAGTTGTTATCAGAGCAAGGTTTTGATGTTTATTTGCAAGTGAATGCTTACGAGGTCCAAGTCTAAGCGAGGTGAAGGAAAGCTTGCAAGTTATAACCTTGAAATTGGTTCAAGGGGCTTCACTCAAAGAAAATAAATGGATCATGAAGATGTTCTTTCTGAGGATGATAAGGATTTTTAAAATATGTTCCTTGAGATGACAAATATGGTTAAGGAATTGTGGGAAGACCTAGAAAGAAGGAGAGCAACACCTCATCAAAATGAAGATGGTCCAGTTGAAACAACGGTAAAAGTTTAAGGAGAAGGTGAAGAACCTCCAGGGTCTCCTTCATCCCCATCATCATCATCATCATCATCATCATCATAATCTCCCAATGGAAATGAACATTTTTTTCATAAAAGGAAAAAACGTTCCAAGAATTCTTCGCGTTCTCATGATCTACTTTTGTTAAAGCTAGATGTAAAGTTTGATTTGCCTACTTATGATGGAGAGTTGAATGCAGAGAAGTTAGATAATTGGGTCAAGCAGATTGAAGTGTATTGCAGGGTACAAAAAGACATACATGACACTCCAAGGATACAATTTGATACTCTTCACTTGAGCGGCACAACCTTCATATGGTGGGAGAGTCGGACACAAGTTGATCTTATCAACATAGTAAAATCATTTCTTCCTTGATTGAGTTCACTGTTGTATTTAGAAAGCAATTTTATCCATTAGCTTATATGCAAACATCAATGATTTCTTGTTAACATCTGAGACAAGGAAAAGGGAAAAATGTTCAATCTTATATACAGGAATTCAAGAGGAAGACATTATCTTTGGGAATTCCATTACATACTCATGAGACTCTTCTAAAGTATATTGGTGGTATGCACTCATATCTTCTCCATACTATATTGATGTTTAATCTTACTAATATTGGTGAAGTATCAGTACAAGCTACTCATCTTGAAGCCAACAAAGAAAAACATGGTGAGGATGTGTCAGAGGATCCACATGAATTCAAGGAGCAGTCGAAGGAAAAATGGAAGAGTAAGAAGACAACTACAATGAAGAAGGATGAAAAGAAAAACCCTACATGTTCTCACTGCAAGAAGAAAGGGCATGATGAGAATCATTGTTGGAAGTTGCATCCAGAACTAAAGCCAAAGTGGGATTAGCCTAGGAAGGGTAAAAAGAAGGCCACGACCATAGTGCAGGATCTTGGATAAGATTCTAAGGATGAAACCAAAGTTGCAGCTATGAGCATCAAAGGTAAATCTTATGTTGCAAGTTTTAGTTCGTGTACTTCTTCTGCAAATTCTAATGCAATCCCTGATGGAAGGAAAATAAAAGAACAATTTCATTTACAATTTATCTCAAAGCACACTAAGATTGGTACACTTGTTGATAGTGGATCACAAATGAATCTTATTTCATAGCAAGTTGTTCAAAATTTTGGATTGGAAACTAGGCCTCATCCAAGACCATATCCTTTCGGTTGGATTTGTGATAATGGTCATGTACAAGTAACTAAGCAATGCAAGTTATGGTTTGCGATCACATCAAGTTTCATTGATGATGTAGAGTTAGATGTGGTTCCACTTGACATTTGCAAGATGGTTTTGGGAAGTCCATACTTGTATGACAGGAAGGCCATTTTCTACAGGGAACATAACTAGTATCATATTTTCAAGGATGGGATTGAGTTCATTGTAAGAGCTCATTAGATGAAGATGAATTTGGCAGTTGTCACTACATGGCACATGCTAGATAATGCGTGAATCCATGATCCAAATCTAGAGCCTATGGTTGAAAGTAACATAGGTCACTTGGTTGATGTTTTTCATGTTAAGAAGGGAATATATGTTGATGGTTCATTCTCTTTCACATATGTATATTCAATTTTGTTGTTCAATTTATTACTAATTAGTGGATTATGGTTGGCTACTGCAACAGTGAATGGCAGAGTTTGTGAATTCATGGGAATGGTTAACTTGGTCAACAATGTTGTTTCAGTCTTCATCATGGTTGTGATGAGTCAGGTGCTCGTTATCCGAGCGGGATGGATGGATGATACTATACAAGTGAGAAAGAAGCATTCTCACTTTATTTCTTAATAATCCATACTTTTGGAGGTCCAAAAGTCCTCTAGTGGGGAGGTGTGATCCAAGAGGATCTAAGGAATGCTCATAGAGGTCTAGGAGGATCTAGAACGCTCACAGAGGTCCTAGGGGGTCTAGAAAAGCTCAAAATTTGACCACCTCAAATGATTGCAAAAATGGCATAATTGTGTAGAGCTCGTCTATAGATTTTCAATGGCACAAACAAAAAGTCAAACAAATCTCGTATGAAAACGTTATGAGCAGTCTAAGTTTGGTCAAACCTAGCAGAAAGTCAATAGAGTCAAGGTGACACGTGTCACCACTGCAAGGGTGACACATGGCACATGGTGGTACAATAAGTGATGTGGCATATCCAGTTGGCAGCTGACACGACATACCGTACATCCAAATGGTCGAATTAAATGTTAACAAGTGGCATAGGAGAGCCAATGAGAGGCTACCATGTGGCAACCTCCCATTGGCCTATAACAGTTAGAGTTATGTAAAATTATCGAGTCAGCGAGGGTCGAACTCATGACCTCTATAACCTCCCAAAGTCTTAACAAATCCTCCATTACCATCACACCACTCTAATGTTCCTTAACATTACATGTAATATTTTATTTGAATTGAGATAAAGTTCCATTTTGGGGGGAAAAGGGGCTGAGGGATAGCCCCAACCCCTGGTTTATATGTATTTGGGGGCCTACGACCTATTTAATGGGAATGGATCCCAATTCCCGACACACATCTCAAGACACGTAGATATCGATGCAGGGCACATATTTCGAGGTAGTACGGACTGCATAGAAGTATGTACATGAAAAGCCTAGTTTATGTGTTGCATGGAAAAGTGTGCCATAAGGTATATTGTCCACACCTACGCAAGTTTATACTCGTTGGATTCATTTTTTTGCAAAGATAATGAATTTAAAGTTTGTTTTGTGATCAGAGGTCATTTGTAAAAGTCTTATTCCAAATTGTCATTAATGGGATTTTTCGCATTGTTTTTCATGCCAAAGAGGGTAAAATTGATCCTATTCGGAATTTGGTCGACTTTATAGTCAAATTTCTTAGAATTTCACAAGGATTTCAACGGTGTACTTATTTTCTTGTTTTGAGTAGTAGAATTAAAGAGAGTTCATAAAATTGGCTTTTTTATTCGCCATATTATAATGTAATTTGGTATTTTGAGATGATGGAGAACAATCATGCTAGTTAAAGGGACTTGAAGATGAAATGATATATGTCATCAATATATGTAATTTGAGTTCTTTTGTTTTCTGTTGTGTCGTCTCAAGAATATGTAAATTATTCTTTAAGTTATTCATCAATATTAATGAAGTTTATGGAAAAGTGAACATATTCACATGTGTTTTTGCAGATAGTCAAGCTATCTTCATTTACCGAATCTGGTCGGATTTTTATGTGTATTTAAGAGTTATTTTTACATCTAAGGACTTTCAGATCAATTATTGATCTCTTCTTTTGTTCTATAGGATACCCCGCCGATATGTTGTTTTTAAAAAACCCCATGCCTATGATGCCCAAAAGGGGTTTCCGTCACAATCTTTTTTTTCTTTTTGCTTTTTTTTTATAACAAAGATTGAATTGGTAGGTTTTCAACAATCCGAGTTGAACACTATGATGCCCAAAAGGGGTTTCCATCACAATCTTTTTTTTTCTTTTTGCTTTTTTTTTATAACAAAGATTGAATTGGTAGGTTTTCAACAATCCGAGTTGAACACTATGATGCCCAGAAGGGGTTTCCATCACAATCTTTTTTTTATTTTTGCTTTTTTTTATAATAAAGATTGAATTGGTAGGTTTTCAACAATCCGAGTTGAACACTATGATGCCTTCAATGAAACTAAGTTGTTGATTTCCTTGAGGTTGGAAAAACAATTATACCTAGACCTTGGATTTTTGTATAATTTGAGATGGTATCCATTGACCATCAAGGAAACCATATCAACATCAATGATCTGTAATTCAACAACATCATTATTGAAAACTATCAATCTTAAGGTCTCAATTATCAAGTTTTCAACTTCCCTTTAAAATCTTTGAACTTGGAGTCATAGAGAATTGTCCAATCACCCCTGCTAAAGTGCTTGAACTCGTCCAAGGTGTTTAGTTGGAAAGGTTCTCCTACTGTGCTCCAAATTGAATGCCATTCCTAGCTGAACAACTATTCGAAGGGTGTCAATTTCAATCTTGTGAATCTTTCCCATAAACTAGCTCATATGGTGTGAATCTGGTAGTAGTTTACGATGTGGTACAATAATCCCTAACACCTCCAAGACTTCGATTGGCCCAATATCTCCTACGGATGTGCATTGTCTTTGTGATAATGTACTCTAATTCCCTGTTAGTGACTTCAACTTGCTCATTAGCTTGAGGATAATATGTTATAGATTTCATGTGCCTAATCTACATGAAGCCATAAGATCAACAATTGACTTGAAAATGAATTGAGTGCCTTGGTCAATCACAATCTCATGAGGCACACAAAATATCATAAAAATGTCTTCATACAAAAATTTCGCAACTATTTCTTCTTTGAAGTTGTTTAAGGGTTTTTCCTCCACCCATTTAGTAATGTAATCAATACAAACAAGAATGTACTCAAATTGATTTAAGGGTGGGTTGATTAGTTCTACGAAGTCAATGCCCCATTAGTCAATAGTTCTAGAGAATTTTGTGAATGCAAGGGCATGTCATCCGATTGTGTAGGCCTCCCCATCAACTGACATTGATCACAATGATTAAAATAGTCCTTTGTATCCTCGTGAAGTGTTGACCAATAATAACAAGTAAAAAGGACCTTATAAGTAGTGCGTTGAGCGACAACATATCCACCACAAGACTCATCATGACAAGCCCTCAGGGTGTCATGCACCTCATTATCTCTAACACAACAACAAAGAACATGATTTGCATAGTGTGCTTGAATAGGTATCCACTAATCCAAGTGGGGGGAGAACTCATAGGGAGCATCTTTTTACAAGGATGAATCCTCTAAAGACTTCCACATAGGTCGTAGTCGTAGTCATAGAGGCAGTGAATTAATAAGTGAGCAAACTCAATCTTTTCATAAGATCATTTTCTTCAACAAGATAAAGTTCTCTCTTGATTCACTCATTTTTCAAAATTGTGAGAATTTGAGTTATCTTAAATAAAAATTCTAAAGATAAAGGTCCCTCAACCTTATGGAATTATAACTTCTTACAAAATTCCTACCATATTTGGAAAATAATTTCAACTCCCCAAAATTGATGTTATCTCCTTATTAACTTCATTTAATAGTCAAGGGACAATAGCTCTCGAGTGGTGGAGAGATAAATCTTCCACTCTCCCTACTTAAATTCAAATCCCCAATAATACCTGGTCCATTGTGATAAGGCTAAAAGATAGACGTAAGAACCCTACGGTGCCTTGAAACCTATGAGGATTTGCTAAATCATAAATTATTGATGTATCTAACTTGCTGGCTTCCGGTGGCTAATAAGACAAAAACACTTACTCCATCTTATAAATCAATAAACCTTTTAAGATAGCTAACTAAGACTTAAAAACGCAACCATTAATCTTGCCTCCATTGCTTATTACTCTAATGACGCGATGGAAGTGTGAGCTATTGACAACACTCGATCCACATGCGGCGTACAGGTAGCACAATGCACTCGGCATCGATTTTATTAAAATACAAAATTTAGTTTGAACCAAAAGGCACACACACCTTCCTTCTGGACAAATCAGTAAACATGGTAGCAACCAGAATCTCATCTCGACAGTTAGATTTTAAAACTGGTTATGTGGGGAGTAAAAAAATTAATACTAAAATTTCCTTCATCATAACTACATAACTATGGCTGTGATTGTAGAGAGAGGTTTATTTTACAGTCATACTTGTACAGAAAGGTGCTGTGACTGTAGAGAGGGGTTTATTTTACAGTCATACTTGTAGAGAGGTTTATTTTACAGTATATTATATATTCCCATGCGTGCTATAAATTAAATCTATTAAAATGCAATGTTTGTGACAATTTTTTAACAAATTTACATTTTAAATTTTTTATCATAATTTAGTTGTCATAATAGTGGGGATAGTGGGGATAGTTATTATTGGTTGCTATTTAAGAAGGTATGCTGACTCATCACTTTTATTCAAAGAAAACCGTGTAATTTGGAATGACTCATCACTCTTATTCAAAGAAAACCATGTAACCTGGAATAACTCATTGGTGGTCCTTAAGGGTGGTTGCTATTTTAGAACGCAGGCTGATTCATCACCTTTATTCAAGGAAAACCATGTATCCTGGAATAACTCACTGGTGGATCTTAAGGGGCAGAGTTTCACTCCTCCCAAATATTTCTGGGTCTTGGGCCCTTAACAAGGAAGACGAATTCTTAACCAATCAGAAACAATTTTAATTCATACTTCAGAACCATGTGAATTTTTTTTATGACATCTGTCATCAACCCTCTCAATTCCATCAAATTATAAAATTAATAATATTAAAATTGATTTTATGTTTTGAGATTATTACTTAAAGAAGAACTTTTAAAATTGGTTTGAACTTCTACCTGATTGTCAGGTATCTTTGTTATCTTCCATGGTAAAACTACCTCTCTGGAAAGATCTGCATCATTAAATCCTAAATGACCTTGTAGAATCTATGATCTCTTCCACATGGGTTTGCAGAGTACGTGAATGATCATGGATGGCTATCAAAACAGTTCGAAAATCATTTAAGATGATTCTATTCTTCGCAATATTTTCTCCCATATTGATTTTGAACGGGCAAGGTTCTCGGGTCAGATTTAACTCTGTGTTTGCTAAGCTTAATTGTAACTCCTATCTTACAATTGATATGATTATGAGTAAGCAAAGCTCAAGGCTCAAACTTTACTCTGTGCTTAGGCTCAATTATAACTCACCACGGGTCCAGAGGAATGATGAATATATCATTGTATATCTCTGTTTACAAACTAAGTTAAACCAAACAACATCATTTTAAAAGTGGGCATAGCTGGAGTCCTGCTAAAGAAAAAAGAACGCCTTAGTCTAAAGTTAGATCTGGGAACTAACCAGTTGGCTAATTATTGTTAATGAAGTTAGATCTGAGGTTACAGACAATGCATTTGAAAATTTTAAAACTAAAGTTTCAAAAGTAGAAACAATTTTGAAGATCACAAGATGGGAACTAAGCAGTTGGCTAATTATTGTTAATGAAGTTAGATCTGAGGATTATTACAGACAATGCATTTGAAAAATTTAAAACTAAAGTTTCAAAAGTAGAAACAATTTTGAAGATCACAAGATGCAAGGAAATCAATAATGATTTACACAAATCTATTAATTGAAGAATTTTTATAGATAAGACTGTGTTTGTAGTTTTGAAACGTTGCAGAAAAATTCTCCAATTATGACAAACGGTGGAAACTTACTTTCTCAGAAAACGATTAATGTTTCTGTTTCTGCCTAGCATAAGGCTCACATTACCTTGTTTAAGTTCCGAGATTAATTCTGAAAGTCTAAATTCTATTTAGACTAAACAAGATACTTCGCAGTGCACACTAACTAATAGGCTATAATATCCAATACAGAACTGGTATACAAATTTCTTGAGGCTGTTCTCTTGTAAGCTATCTTGCTAGGAAATTAATATTACTAAAATGTGGTGGAAGAAAACTTGTCTTGGTGTACCCAGAAAACTTGTCTTGTGGTGCCCACAAAAGGGCAGCAAGCTCAGGTTGTGGATGCCATGAAATTCCCACTGAAATTGTAAATATTTAAATTGCACATGATGTGCATAATACTTTCTAACAAATATTACAGTTGATGCATCTGTGGTGGTAATCACAAATACAAACTCTTTTAGAAAAGAACTGCAAGTTTTTCAATCCAAATTAAAATGAGTTACTGATCTCAGAGCAGAGTGGTGGCCCTTGATACGATGCCCGACATGGATTGTTGCACAGATTTATTTATCATTCACAGAATATCATTCAAACAAGAGATCAGATAGGCGACCTCAGAAGGAGTGTTGTAATGGATCATTGAAATTCTCACTACCCCTTCATTCACATCGTTGGTGAACAGGAGATCAGATGAGCATAAAGCTGAGATGAGCCTGTGAGAATACATATGACCACTCCTAATTGCAATACCCCTTTCGTAAAGAGATTGGGCGATATCGGAGGATTTCTTATACATGTGGACAAAACTAATGGTAGGAACCCTGTATTCTCCATCTCCATTGGCAGGTCCCACTATTCGGACATCTGATCTAGACTTAAGATAGTTGATCAATGCCATTTGCAGAGGCTCCTCTAACAGTTTAGCAGTTCGGAATGCGGCTTCAATGAGCTCTCTATAAAACTTAGAAGAATTCCCTACTTCCAAAGCAGAAACAAACTTCTCAACTTCTTTCACCAAGTCACTCTGTTGTTCCCCATCAGAACCGACATTTAAGGCCAACACCTCTTCCTGTGCCAAATATTGTAGGTACTCTTGAAGGGCTAGAATTCCAGCACAGGCCTCATGATTAAGGCATCCAAGCTCAAATTTGCTACTGAAATGATGACTGGGAATGAAATAAAAGTTGGGCATTTCATCCTTGATTTCATTGAAAGCATCATGGGTACCAAACAAAACAGCCATGTGAGGGCCACATACCTTATAAGTGCTGAAAGCATACCAGTCCACACCCCATTTTGCTACATCGATTGCACGATGAGGAGCAAAGGCTACTCCATCTGCAATCACTATGGCTCTCTTGCAACCCATCTCATCCCGGACAAATTTAACCACTCTTTCCAAATCAAGGATCTCTCCCAAGACGTTGGAAACATGGGCTACTGCTACAATTCTAGTCTTATTGGATATGAGCCGACCAAGTGATTCCAAGCTTGAGCTGAAGTCCTCATTTACCTTCCAAAACTTTAGAGGGAGGCCTCTCTGTTCTGCCAGTTTAACCCATGGACCAGCATTTGCTTCCTGATTGGCCTCATGAACAATCACTTCATCTCCTTCCTTGAGAACATTGACATAACAGTGGCTGAGAGTTTTTAAGAGTTGTGAAGATGAAGACCCAAATGCAACCTCTCCAACTTCATCACCATTCACAAATGTTTTCATGAATTTATGAGCAGAGTCCACCACCTCTTTTGCTCTCATGGAGAGCTCGTATCCAGCCCCTATTTGAACATACATAGATCTCATGTAATTAGCCATCGAATCTATCACAATATTGGGGCACAGGCTTGCCCCAGCACTCTCCAGAAAGACTGGAAATTTTTTGTTTGGATCAAAGTAGGAGAAGTGTTCCCTTATCCTTTTGTAGACTGCATCCATTTGGGTGTTGGGAACTGCAGAGAGATTTGAGGCTGTATGTACCTTGTTGTGTAAGCTCATTGTTATTGACAAGGCCATTTGAAGCTATGCAAGACCTGTGTAAGACAAATGCACGATAAAATCAATGAATCAAAATTTAAATTCAGAAAAAATGAACGAAGGCAGGTTATGAAGCCATGCACTAGAGTAACTGAATATAAAATCAATGAAGCAAAATTCAAATTCAGGAAAAAAAAGGAATGAATGCGAGCTATAAAGCCATGCACCAGAGTAACTGAATATCGAACATACAGTTAATGAAAACAAACAATATATGAACATATACCAATAACCTAGTCGAAGTTTCAGATATACTCAGCCTCTAGTGCTAACTATCAGCTGTGAAATTCATCAATAAGACGCTTCTCTAATATAATGGAGGAGTCTCGTCACACAGACGATACAAACAGGACAAGTTCTATTATATTTTTATATTCGAGTGCAATCAATAAATACCCCCTCAGTCCATAGAAGGTAAATACCCCCTCAGTCCATAGAAGGTCAATCAACAGGTATCCCCAATTGGGAGAACTTACATTTTGCTATTAACGGGCAATCAATGAGTACCGCCACAGTGTTCAATTGATTGCAGCATATGTTAATAGATATACCGTGCTATCTAACATGCATATGATCAAATGGTATATATTGAAAGATATATGAAATGCTTGTTGCTTATCCAAATAAAGGAATCACCAATGTGTGCCTATATATATGGAAATATACATAAAGTGCTTATTCTTTATTCGGATTATGGGATGGGCCACTCTCTCTCTATCATATCGTTGACTATTCTAAATAGTTTCATCACTATTTTAAATTAATTATATATATATATATATATATTTTAATATATTTTTTTTCCTCTCAATATATTTTTAGGTCTTATTAGTAATATATTTTTAGGTCTTATTAGTAAGTGGATGGAATGCTAAGTTATTGGGTGTTTCGGAAGAATGATTGTTATCTTTTCCACTCATGTTCAATTCTTGAAAGTGACATGTTGAGCTATATTGAGCTCTTAATGAGTATATTTCTGTAATGACTTTGAGACCTGATGTTGATTGGCCTTGTGCCTTGAAGATTCTAGGGTTTTTACCTCTCTATAATTGATCTTCAATTATTTCATAAATTATTGTTGTCAGGACTATCTTTTCAAAAAATAAAAACTCTTAACATATTTACACAAATAATTTGTATTTTCATGATTTTGGTTGTGGGGAAAATCTACAAAAGATG
>SNQJ01S0014609.1:113119-124437 GCA_010110895.2 Picea sitchensis
CCTCATTTATATTGATTAATATCATCAAGAAAATATTGATCATTAATGATAATGGTCAAATCTTAAGGGTACTTTATAGTATCTCGCGTTATGGATTATTTTTATGATGTGAGCGTTATGGATTATTTTTATGATGTGATTGTATTTTATTGAGTTTATTAATAATTATTATGTTCATGTCATGCCCTAATACCATGAATGAGATGATCCATATATTAAGGGTACTTTATAGTATCGTGTTATGGATTATTTTTATGATGTGATTGTATTATATTGGGTTTATTAATAATTATTATGTTCATGTTGTTCATGCCCTAATACCATGAATGAGAAGGTGCAGAGTAATGTGTTATTTGATTTTTAGATATTTTTCCTACTTATAACTCAAGCCTATTAAAGTTTAGAATGATATAATCATTTTAAAATTAAAGTTTTTATTTAATAAATATATGTAAAATCTAGAACAAAGAGATTTGGAAAATATCTTTAATATATAAATAAATTAATGGATCACATCAAAATAGTTCACATCATAATTATAAAATAGGCAAAGCCTCGAATATATAGTAGGGTTTAGATTAGGTGTCCCAAACCCATTAAACCTAGGACCACAAATGTCACCTATTAACCATCAATGTGGGTTATAATTTCCCACTAAGGGTGAACCATAAATGATATTAATGGCTACTAAGATCACTAATCGATATTAAGATAAGAATACGTTATGGTGCATTAATTACATTAAATACACCAACAAAACCAATGTAATATCTCTCTTGCATTTGATACATGTGATTAGTCAAATTATAAGGTTCACCTTGTGCCTAAACAATAGTAATAATAATAGTATCTAGGGAACACAAAAAGTGATGTGAATTGGGTCTCAACCCTCTATAGAGATGGAGATCAATGATCTCAAGTTTGTAATCTCATTTAGGATCTCATTGTTTCAATGAATTTTTGGATAATACATGAACAAGGTTGGATACTCCAAGCATCTTATATTTTCATGCATTGAACTTTTTTTTTTTATTGTTTCTAAATTGTTCTTAATCAACATTCATTCTTCTTTGGTATTCCATATTTATCAAATTATGGACACATTTTATTGCTACATTGTTTATATTAAGAATCTCTTTATAGAAAGTTTTTGGGTTTTCCTAAAATATTAGATCATTTATAAGACATTCAATTAGAAAAGAGTTTTAAGTTTAAGTACATATATAAAACTTTAGAAAGTTGAGTCGGTCATACAATAAATTATGATATTTAAGCAACAATTGTGGGAAGTACAAGTTACCTCCAAAAAAAATTATATGGAAATGACCTCATCTGACTTGATTCATTTTCAACAACTATTGATGCAACTCTAGTGACTAAATTACCCATTCCTTTCAAACTTGATGGTCTTCTCAAAATTCCATATAAGATTATAGCCACATAAGCATTCTCTACTCCACTAGTGTCTATAGGGACACAAGGTGAAGGAGGTTTGTATATAACTTCACATTTTACTGCAATGTAGGAGTCACTCACACCATCTAGGATAGATATAAGGGGAGAATAATAATGTGTATTTTTTGAAACTAACATTGGACTTTTTCTTGAACTAAAATCACACAAATCCCTTGATTCATTATTATATGAAAACACAATATCACCATCCTCAAATATAATATCCTTACACAAAATAATGTCATGGACACAATGTCAACACATGAAGCAAATAAGAATGAGAAACTAACATGTTGTTTCTGATCGAGACCTATTTCGATTTGATATTGAAAAGAAACCATTCTAAACTTTGTAGGGGGACTAGATCGTTTTCTTTTTTTATCAAGGAACCCATGGTATTTACCCTTGAAATAATGCAAATGAACCAGTGAACACTAAGTAAGGAGATACCTTGAAAGTTCTAAAACTAACTCACTTACTTTTCCTTTTCCTTTATAATTAAGAATATACTTGAAACTTAGCATTCCTACATATTATGTCATTTCTATAGTTAATGGTCTACTTTTCCTTAAACAAAAAGATCTCTCTCCAAAATATTCTCAATAGGATTCATACCAAAACTCTCCAAAATATTCTCAATAGGATTCATACCAAAACTTTTTCTTATGCACATGACATGTCACTTTAAGTAAGCATAAGATTTTTTGGTAGGAAAACCATGACTAAATATTAAGCTCTCTTTGCTAATTAGTTATATCTAAGTTCAATTTATTCCTAATTTTGAATTGTTTAAGCATTGTAGCCATCCTACTAAGCATGGTGTTTTCACTTGGTCTCTTATCAAAGGTTTTAAGAGAATCTTATGGATAATTAATGGAAACTATATTTTTGTGTTATAATATAACACATATAGTATATGTGTTATAATATAACACATATAGTATATGTGTTATATTATAACACATATACTATATGTGTTATATTACTAAGTGTCTCAAGTATTTTTTCTATCTTAAATATAGATCTAGTTTCCAAAATTTTGTAACAAAATAACTAAAATGAGAAAAGGATTATGAAGATTGCATAAATCTTGTATCTTATTAAGGTTGTTGAGAGAAGCTTGAGGAGGAAATCCCCATTATGTGCACAAACTCTCAATTTATTCACCAAAAGACCCAAATCCTCCACAATAATTATTCCACTACTCCTCAAATTTTCTTCCTTAATACTTTTCCTATATTCCTGTAAGGCCTACTATTTTTTCTAATTCTGGTTTAGTGATATCATGTGTAAGGACTGTATTTTCTAGGTCTAGTTTATTTTCATTGTTTAATCTTGACTTGGATATCTACATTATACGATGGTTTTCAACAATAGAACTAAAACTAAATTCAAGAATCAATTTCCTATAAGCATGCTAGTTATAAAACAAAGAAGGAATTTTATACAAAACTACTTAAAAATTCAAAATGAAAACCTTGTTTAAGTTATTGTTTGTAGGATTTTTAATACGTATAATTCAGCTAACTACCAATAAAGTATTCTCGTGAATTTTCATACCATCTAAAAAATTTCAACAAATAATGGAAAAAAAAAATAACTTAAATAGACTTGATTAAACTTACTGGCTTCGCAGATCAGCTAGAATTCCTTTGATTAAGGGTATATACTAGCATCAATTGGTGGAGGATAGATGACCCTCCTTCCAACCAACCCCTCAACAAGATGGCTAAGGGTCCCTGATACTACCTTCACCAAAACTATATCATACTTCCAAATTAGAAACATAATTCCTTCAACGTTCATTCTTTTAGCCTTACTCCCCCTCTTCATCACACATAGAGGAAATGCATAGCAATATCAACAATGTGTAACACTCACATAAATGACTGCAAACCAACAACACCAATGCAACAATATGATAAACCAAATAGACCATAGATTCAAACCGCCTTCATTGAGAAAAAGAAGATTAGAAGACCCCCTAATTTTATTTTCCCCTCCCTTTAATTCTCCCTCTTGGTATATTTATTCCTAATTAATCATTGTTTTGCCAAGTGATTGTGATGCCTATATTATAACATGCAAGTTTTGTTTTTAATTAGTCATTTTCATTTTCCTTTTATAGTTAACTTTAAAACTTTCCTATATTCATAATATGGAGTTTCATATATATAGAGAGAGAGAGAATAGTTTGGCATAATTAGATGTCGCTAGGTAATTATGTATTTGGAATATATATATATATATATAGCTACCTAATGACATCTAATTATGCCAAACTATACTATATCTTCATATTGTAGAATGATTGTGCAATAATACTATCAAACAGAAATAACCAAATAAACATTGGGTATTATAGCTCCTTCTAGCAAAGTTATGTATGTAAAGAATTGAGCTACTCTACTCTACTTTGGCAATCGCTTCCAACTCCCTACATCCAAATATCCTTCTCCTCCATATAGGAGTTCAGAAGGGAGTAGTATCAGTAGCCATCAAAATCCGCTAGAGTGATCATATATTCCTTTGCATTATAATAGTGTATGGTTCAAGGAATGTTATACATTGAGTTATGCATCCCTAAAGCCATTGTTTGGTAATGTTGGGTTTACCATTTATGGACACATATAAACCATGAGGCTCAATCCTGATGCCCTATTGGCATTTAAAAATAATAATACGAGTTCCCTTTGAGGTCAATGTGGTCTCCTTTGGACTATTGTGGGTATTAAGAAGATTCTCATAGTCCCTTGCCACATTTCGACTTCCCTTCCAAACCCATGCCCTTATTAATTCATTGAAGCAATTTTTTACCTAAGTGTGAATGGTTTTGTGTGTAGTTTTTATAGTTGTTCACCCAACATTGGAAGAGAATGTTGTTGGCATTACAAATGTATATGATTGCATGTAAATCATGGTGGAACTCTACCCCTGATGTTGGAGTTAGGGATGAGTAATCAGTAGTGTTTTTCATGGTTTGGTTACATACCCAGCCTGAGTTACCAGCAATGAATCTCAGCCTCTCAATATATTTTAAACCTCGGATATATATAACAACTACCAGGGTTGTTTGGGGTGGAAAGTGCAGGGGGAATTATCTATGATCTTGAGGAATAGATAAAAAGAACCTATGTCTAGTGTCTAATACAAGAAACAAACAATCAGGTTGATACATATGCTCTCCTACAAGGCCTCCTTCTTGCTAAAGAAGCCAACATCAAAACTTTGATTGTTGTAGGAGACTCAAGTGTGATCATAAAATATATGGTTAGAAAAATGGCTCCAAAGGATAGTAAGCTTTATTTAATCATTGAATGTATTAACAAGGAGGCCAAGAACCAACTCAAGGTCTCGTATTTCCAAGTTTTGTAGGACCTAAACTCGGAAATAGACTTGTATGTAAATAAGGCATCAACACTTAAACAATGTGTATTAGAAAAAAATGGGGGGAAATCATATTGCATCGTCCCCTAAGTTTTTTTAATCAAGTCTTATGACACGTTGCGTCCATAATAAATACCATAACTCACCACATCCAAAACATCAATCTCATCATGCGGGGGGAGGATTTGCAAGGATGCAATCCCATCTGATCTATTTACAATTCATAACTGTTGTCCAGCCTTTAGAACTCATTGCGGTTTTTTTTGTAGGCAAGGTGGGATTATGGATTGGAAAGGATCGTATTGTGCTTGTTGGAAAATTCTCAGGCTACTAGATACTCTGGTAATAGGTTCTTTGTTCCTTGAAATGTTTTTTTAGTATCAGGGTCTCTTCATTTTACGATTTTGAGAAACTAAGTGGTTAGTTATTATAGCGTGGAATATTATGATTTTTGTTAGGCTTATGTTCTTTTGTGTTTCTTTCTACACTTGGAAATTGGGACACATAAAGTGTTTATTCAGGGTCTAAATGTCATTCTACTTTCATGCAAGAACCTGCTTGTTCACCATTTATTTTATTTAAGAAACCAATTAGGGCCTCTAATTGATATGTCACAAAAATTTGAATCACTTCTCGTGGGTCATGGTTAGAGTTATTTGTCTCAAGAGATTTCCTTCAAGTTCCTTTTTTTATGTGTAACACCAGTGTTTCAGGTACCCTTAGTCTATGGAACAGAGGATATCCCTTGTTTGCAGGATCCATACTCAGATATCTTGTTGGAAATTTGACTCTATATTCAGTTAGTTCTATTATGGCTCAAAAAATCATGGATCAAAGAGATGATCTAGNTGTTTCAGGTACCCTTAGTCTATGGAACAGAGGATATCCCTTGTTTGCAGGATCCATACTCAGATATCTTGTTGGAAATTTGACTCTATATTCAGTTAGTTCTATTATGGCTCAAAAAATCATGGATCAAAGAGATGATCTAGAATTCAAAAGGACATTGAGAGGGTATGAAGAAATTATCCAGTGAAACAGAAATTCCTTGTTCTCGTTAACTACTAAAGTGCATGAGAATTAGCACTGTTTTGCCTCACTACATGCAACTATTATGAATCTCTTGGTTCAACAGAGGTGGAATCTAGATGTTTTATAAGTTGAATGCAGCATGTGGAGAAACTTGGCAATCAACCTCTGCAAGGAAGCCCAACCCAAAGCCTCCAACAATAGGATGTCCATCAATTCAACCCAGGTAGAGTTCAAAGAAGAAAAAATGATTCATCAGATGAAAGATGCCATGGATGTCAAGTAACATAATTCTCTTCCCTCAAATGTTGATCAAGAGGAGGCAAACACCTGACATGTTTTGTGTTAAATTTATAAGTATTTTAAAGTTATATGTCTTTTAGGAGTTTGCAAAAGATAGTATACTTTCAAGAATATCTAGAGTGTATTAACCTTAGATACTAGTAGACTCTTTTATTTATTTTCTGAGAGATATCATTTTGAGGAAGAACTATATATCATCCTTCATGTATGCTCACTACTAGTTGCATCCTTTTTATAATATAATATTATCTAGTTTTGGTTATAAGAAAAAATTACCAAGCTTTTGGTTTCAGTCTTATGCCATTATTAGGAGGGTTACACATCATGTTTGGATGTTTATTTTGTTGTTGTAAAATCTTGATATGACACCCATTTTGGACAAGTCAAAACTCCATTTCAATGCATGTATGCATTTTGTCAAAAAATGATATATATGATAGTGTTGTAGATGTTGTTCATAATGCTTTGATGAATACCTAGTTTGTGTTAATTTCCATATTTGGAATATTTATATAGTTGTTAATTTAGTTGAAATATGTCATTTATTTTTTCATAGTTTTCATTTTAATCTAAGTATATGGTATATCATGGGTGGAAAGTGTGGGGGGAGTCTTCATGATCCCAGGGGGAACAAGATTGTACATTGTGCCTGAGGGCTATGAAATGTGTTGAACAATCTAGTTGAATCCTACTCATTGTAGCGTAGACTCAACATTTCTAGGAAATATGGAATCGGGACCTTATTTGTCCTCGAGGACTCAATGTTAATCATCAAGGCAATGATAACCCAATCTAAACCTATAGGGATCAATCTCCAAGGCATCGTTGTGTGAATCTCTTTGACAAGGTTAATCTCTTTCACATTAGGAGGGAAATGAATGGTGAGGCAGATGTGTAGGAAAAAATTTCCACTTCACTAAATCCCAAAATCATTATTGAAATTGGGGGTTATTATCAAGACACAATCCCCTAATATTTATTATTGGTAGGTGGTGTTGATTAAAAATTATGGTTAAATGGTCATTAATGAATGTCCATTATGTATGGCATCCCTCGAGGCCACACAATCCAAGTATTTGGGGGAAATATAGAAAGAAAAAGTGATCCCATGTACTCATTTACTTCAGTAGTTCTTTCTCACAAGATATCAAGACACATATATAAAAGGGGTTCACATGTATGGGATTAATCTAGTGAGTGAACCATATAAACTATGCTCTAGAGGGGTGGTATGGCAGAGGACAGGCTCTATTCAGGAGGGTAAGTGCATGTGTCGAAGCTCAAATACCTAGAATTAGCAAGATTTGGACTCATTTATTGAGCTATTGTTGTGGATGGTGAAAGTGGGCAAGATGAGGTTTCTCCGTCGAATTATTGTTCGTAATGTTTTGATATATTTCACCATGTTCTCGTTATTCCTTCATGTTGGATTGTTCTTGTGTGACATGACAGTTCCAGCCACCTGAAGTAGAGGAGTTGGGGGATTTATTCTCACTCGATGTCTCGACTCAGGGTATAAAGTGCCAATGCCCATTTTATCAAGGATAGACATGCAAGAAACAAGGGTCAATTGTGCAACTATAACAAGTGAATATCTCCAAGAATTCAAGCAAGTTTTGTCCAGACATGAAGAAATAACTCATGCTAACAGTAGCACTATTTTGGTCATTTCCTTCAAGGTGGCAGAACTGGAACACTCCATTACAACCTAGAGAGCCAAATTATCGAATCTTATTCTCACTCAAATGTATCAGATAGATTCATTGGAAGCATAATGTAGGAGATTACATGCTTTAGTTGTATCTCATCGAATGGATAATCTATACTTGACGTCAAAAAATCATGGAACTCAAAGATCTAACCAAGAGGGAGGATTTGAGGCCAAGATAGTCTATCAAAATCATGTTCCCATGGAAATTGAAGGTGCAAGCACACATCACTCTAGCGAGGAGCAGGAAGATCAAGAGAGCATGGAAATGTAAACTAGTATGAATGTTTTTTAGATTCATATTCATTTTGCGTTAGTTCATTAGGAAAGTTACTAGTAGAAATACTTGGAAAAATTATTTTTGTCTGTAGATGTAAAAATAGAACTGTGCTTTGGTTTCTGGAAGTACAAAATACAATAGATGTAATCATTGCTAGCCTCGAGGAAAAAAAACCTTGTGTGTGTGTGTGTGTAGTTCCGGTTAAAAAACAAAAATAGCATGGTATTATTAATTTAGGATGTAATGCATTTTAAATACAATGAAAATATTGTTTTTAAATATTTTTTAGCTCTTTTTTTACATATTTATTTGAACAAAATAAATCTTTTTTTTAAATATTATTTAAAGAAAAATCTTAAGGATTTTACAACCACAATTTTTTTTGCTGAAAAAAATAAAGTTGTGATTTTATTTATTTATAAATAAAATTACATTCCTCACATTCCCCAATGGCATTTCAGATGAGTTTTAGTCATGATATCCCCATCATTTCAAAAAACTTACATTCCCAGTTCATTTAATTGTTATCTCATGTCTATGTCTCACATTCAGTTATCCTCCAGGTAAAACTTATATTTCTAAATATTTTATAGCTTTCCCCTTATCCATAATCTTATAAATAAATGTTTCTACAGATATCCAGTTACAATCCCCATTCCACTGAAAATAAAAATAAAAACAATATATGAGCACAAGTGACATCAACTCCAATCAAGCCTAGAGGAAAGGCTCATGTTCATAAAAAGTAGAGGTACCCTCTACTACTTCTTCGATTATCCATTTCCTCATGTCCAACAACAGGCACTCTTTCAAAAAAAAATCAGCCTCATTTTTTTGTTCCTTGTATATGTGACAAAAAGAGAGGGATTGGAATAGTACTTTCAATCTTTTTTCTTCATCGAATATCGATCGAAGTAATAATTTTTCCAATTCACTCTCGCCCCACATCCAATTTATTACCAATTGTGAATCACCAAATACTTGTAAATTTAATGCACCATGTTTAACAACTAATATAAGAGTAATTTTGAGTTCTAGTAACTCTGCATTGTTATTGGTGCCTCTTCCAAATGTTTCCTTGTACTTAAGACAATGATTATCATTCAGGTGTAATATACCTCCACCCCCACATACTTGTGAATTATTCTAAGAGGTACCATCAAAGAAATCCCAATATACAACCTTGTCTATCACTCCCTCCCATAATTTCCTTTGAGGATTTTTTGGATTGGTTTGCGGGAAATGTTTTATAATGCTCAAGCTCTGAGTTGCACACTGCAAATCTAATACTACTTTTTGCTCAAAAAGGTTTGTATTTCTTGTGAGCCACAAACCCCAACCCGCGATTAGTGGTAGAGCTTTGAAATTATCTACATCTTTGTTATTTGTCCAAATTCAAAGCCCTTCATCAATATATTCTCCTATCAAATCATCCTTGAAACCAGTTATATTCCCCAATTGATTCCAAAAATACTTTATGAAACCATAGTTCATCAATAAGTGCATCGTTGATTCCTCATCACCCTTGCATAGGGGGAATCTACCAGGTCTCTCCATTCCTCTTTTCTAACATAGGTCCCAAGTCAAAATTTTGTTATTTAAAGCAAGCCACATGAATATCATGGACTTCATAGGGAATTTTTACTTCCAAATGATCTTCCACCACCAGTCATTCTAGTTCATTGCAATTTTTTCACACAAAAAATTGTAACCAATTTTGGGAATATATTTTCCCAGATCATTGTTTCTTGACCAAATAAGCTCATCCTCTTCATCATTGATCCTGATGTGGCTAGTCCTTAGCAAATATATGTAGTTGTTCCACTCACCTACTGCATTCCCTAATGACCCAAGGCTTTATACATCCTTCCATGCCTATCTTTAAACAGTTGTGAGATCCTTGTCATCTATACAATATAATCTAAAATATCCCTTATCCTTCAACTTTTGAACCAAGATAACATGTACCCACATCTTACCCATGGATCCTCCCCTAGACACAAGTTTTTACCCTTACCTACCTTCCAGACAAGCCAATTTCCCACCGATGGAAAAGATTGTACCACAGCTTTCCATACAATAAAGGAATTGCGGTGTGATTTTGATGGTATTCTAATCCAATATTCCATGGAGAGCCAAAGTTATGGGGTATATGATTGCACTTATTTATTCATTGTAAACATCGCTAAAATGTTCCATCCTTTCTGTAGATAACTCCTCATGCTTCGAATTCATTGAACCATCGTGTCCATTCAGATCCCAAATTGTATTTTAATTCCTTCTCTGGTTAGCATATTTTTTAAAGAACCAGTGTTTTCATCCCCCACAGAGAGACAAAGTGCTATACTTTTCAATATCCAAGAAACTTCCCTTTCATCCAATAGATTCCTACTTTTTTATTCAAGATCTTTGACTTGACCCTTAAAACCCTCGGCACGGAATCTTGCCATAGCCTAACAATACAACCTCTCCAATTTACCTCCAATTTCCCAGAAAGTCTTGATCATCCCTCATCTTCTTGTCATGATCCCATTTAATAGCTTCTTGTTTCATCCTTTTTAGATTTTCCTCAAATTGTATTGTAGTAGATTCCCTCTTAGAATCATCAAAGGTGACCCAAAGGACTTTAACCAAAACCCTAAAACTATCATCATCAAACCAGGATGGGTTATATTTAAAGGGACTTGGAGGATTTCTTCCAACCACAGTAATTTCCAAAAATAAGGGATGATGATCGAAATCACCTCCTGGAGTCACCCGTTGTCTAATTCTCAACTCTTCAACTAAATTTGGCTCAATAACCAGGACCCTATCTAATATTTTATAAATTCTCTCCTCCCAAATTCTTTTATTGTGTCATGTTAGCGGCAAATTTATAGGTTCAATGTCATATAACCCCACCTCTTCCAACCTTGATACAAAAAAATTAGAAAGTGGATCCATATGTGAATCTATTCCCCACACTTAAGTAATACCAATTGTGAATTTCAAATCCCCGATGACAATCACAAACCCCTGTATGAGAAAATCCATCCTAAAGATTCTTTCCCATTATGCCATATATGGGTCGTAGATATTCATAACAGTAATATCTATACCAAGTTTAATAGAATGAAGCATTGTGCCCAGGAATGATTCACAAGACCAAGTATTAGA